>WEIU01016501.1:120809-151592 GCA_013389925.1 Aegithalos caudatus
AAAAAAAAAAAAAAAAAAGCTGTTACAGAAATCAGGAAATGTAATGAATGAGCTCAGATTTGCATTCAAACATTACCTCAGACGACAAAAGCTGAGAAATTTGAAGTGATGTTTTGCAGTGTGATTCCTTGACATCTTTTGGACGTTCAAGTGCATGAATACAATTTTGTGGTATATGTGTGTGAGGATGTATCTGTAGTATCAGTGTGTATTTACATGCAGATTATTTATGTGAACTCTGGCATGGGTGTGTGTACATACATTCTGGGCTTACTCTTTGAGCTGGGGATGTCTAGCCTGGAGAGAAGGCGACTCAGGGGTGGCTTTAGTGCTTTTACAACTACCAGACAGGAGGCTGTAGAAATGAGGGGTTCAGCCTCTTCTCCCAGGTAACAAGTGACAAGATGAGAGAAAATGGCCTGAAGTTGCACTAGGGAAGGTTTAGATTGGATATGGGAAGATTTCTTCACTGAACAGGTTACCTAGCTTTGGCTTTCCAGGGATGTGTTGGAGTCACCATCCCTGGAAATGTTTAAAAGTCATGTAGATGTGGCACTTAGACACATGACTTAGTACTGCATTTGGCAGTGCTGGATTAATGGCTAGACTCAATGATCTTAAAGCTCTTTTCCCATCTAAATGATTCTATGATTCTAAACCTATCTTCTGATGTTTACTTAAGCAAATAGTAATCCAGTTGTACTTACAGCACTTAGCAGCCAGAACACTTGGGGCACTGCAGAACAACAATAGAACTGCTTCAGAACTCAATACAAACACAGTATTAAAAACATCTTATAATTCAAAGAAAGCATGCTGAGCTCTGGAGAGGCGAAGCCATGGAGATGTCAGAAGGGAATAAATAATACAATGGTTTTGTTTCAAAGCACAGTGTGAGAAAGTGTGGTTTAGATGGATTTAGCAGAGGAGTGATGGTGGGGTGAGTTCCTCGTGCCAGAACCCTCTCTGACTAAGAATGACTGTAAAAGTTGAGCTGCATCTGGTGCTGACACATTAAGCTTGAAGGAAGCAAGCCTGGGTTACTGCAAGGATCATCTCTGTAGAGGGCTTTCAACGAGCAGTATCAGCATATGACACTTGCTCTGCTTCAGAGGAAACAGCTATAGTGCTGAACACAGGGCATGTGAAATTTAATATTTGCCATTTCCATCTACTAGTAGGGATTGAGGAAGTGACCTCCTGACCAATGTGGGAGCCATGTGAAGAAACAAGGAATGACACTGTGACCCCAGAGGTGAGGGCTGCTAAATAAACAGCAAAACCTGTTGTTCATACCCCTGACCCATGCCAGGTACCCTCCTCATTTAATACCCTGGGTCCTTACCTTCTCAGAGATTTACCCAGAGAAACACAGGTCAGCCCACTGGAAGCACCAGCTTCCATGCTCAGCCATCAAGGAGACCCAGCAAATGCCAGTGGAGTAGTTGTTATTCCTCCCATGCAATATCTCTGAACACAGCACAGAGATATAAAGGCAGCAGAAGTCTTGCAAACAAGAACCTCATGATTTGTTGAGAGCCTTCTCCAAGGTTAGTGCTTCACAACAGGAGCTGCATCTGGTGATAAGTGCCTGCCTCCAAGGCTACTGAAAGCTGAATAAGCCCGTGTTTGTTTGTTGTGCAGCAAGCAGAGCTCCAAGCTGGATGCTGCCCAGTGCTTCCCCCATGTAAATCGGGGAGCTCCTGCTCAGATGCCAAATGTTAGAGCTGCCTTTGAGTGCCTGACATTGACTTCAATGGAATACGGTTGCTGAAGCTTGATTCTCACTGAACAAAATGAAAGACCTGAAGGAAAGTTGTGCCTGGTGGAGTCGAGTTTGGTGTAGCAAGAGAAAGGAGGAACACTGCCCTCTGGCTTTTCAGCTTTTTGGAATAGGCATTTTTCACGCCCAGACTCCCATAGTATTCCAGGAAAAATGCCAGGAAGCTCTCAAAGGAGCTTAGGGTCAGGGCTGAGCCCTGCTGGGGGTGTGCACAGTGAACTAGCAATAGTGCTGGGAGGCAAGAGTACTGAAGAGGGAAAAAGTGGTAACCTGGAAAGCACCAACACTGCAGTGGAACACGGGTGCTGAGTATCAGGTGGCTCAAGGAGGTACCAGGAGACCATGGATTATGTTGGTTCTCTCACTGTCATTGCAGCAAAAGATCTCACCATCTTTCTGACTGTCTTGACAAGTCTCTGCCAAAGGCCCACCCTGTGAGAGACCTCAAGTAGTGTAAAAATAAACCCTGTGTTTTAATATAATCCTACTGACATAAACACAATCACGAATTTCACGTGCCAATTCAATCACAAATGTGACATCCATATTTTCACTCTAATTTAAAGAACATTGAATGATCTTGACCCAAACTTGAATTTAATATAACAGGTAGGAAAAGAGCCATCAGTGTATAGACAAAATTACTTGTTTGCTTTATCAGAATAGAATAGAATAGAATAGAATACAAATTAGTTACTAATATTTGTACAGCACTTAGACAATGAGTGCTTGGGCTCTTGGAGTCTCCTCTCAAGAAAAGGACACAAAAGACACTGTTCTGCCGTCTTTGTGTTCCCTCCAGCATCTTTCCCTGTGTGGTGGGTAGGGAGGAGGTCTAGCTGCCATGGGCCCTACTGGAATTTCTTCTCTTTTACAATGGCAGTACCCCCAAATGTCTAATTGTTACCTGATGTGTAGGGTGCTGTGTGTCTCAGGTGCAGTGCTCAGTCTGCACTCCCAATGAAGTCACTGGGGGCTGAGACAATGAGAACTTTAAGTAATATTGAATCAAAACCCAGAATAGTTTAAAATTTATACTATCAGAGTCACTACTCATATTCTTCAGTCTGTGCCTTAGCTGGAAAGGTTCCTTTGGCAATAAACCCAGCATCTCTGCAAGACTCAGAGGCAGAGACTTCAAGCTGACCCACCCCAGTCTAAATGTATTAAGCAGGACCGTGTAAGAACAGACACAGCAGCTCTGTCATTGCAAGGTTAAATGTTTGACATCTAATATACGAAAGAAGGTGAAACACAAGGATATATTGGGCCAAATGGTATAATTAACCCCCAAAGGAGGACTGAATTCCACATGTCCAGAATCTCTTAAGTGCTACCTTCCTCTCCAGAGACCTCCCATTCTGCTGCCTCATGTATTATTAGTGACATTAGACCTATATCTATGGCCTCTCTCCCTGTCACAGTCCCTACACATCACACACTGACATTGTCCTTTCCTCCCTCATAAGGAGTGACATTTTTGACATCACCCTATGAGCAAGGAGTAAAGAAACAACAAAGCAGCAAGCTATTGCAGGATGAAAATGCACAGATCCACCTAGTTAGTGATCTGAGAGTTTGCAGGCAGGTTATATAGATTTCTTCTTCACATGGAAGGAAAAAGGATACATGGAAGAAAGAAAAAGTGTCTCCCAGTCCCGGGCACCTGGTGAGAAAGCAAGAGTATTCAGAAACTTCCAAAGTTCATGTAATTTCATTCTTTCAGGGCACAGTTACACTTCTGGGTGTTTGAATTAAAAAACCTCCTGGGGCTTCCTTGTTCATTTTGAGAAACTCCTTTCTTATGTGAAACTCTTCCCTTGGACACATGGGCATGAGGAAGTGTAGAAAATGTGCAGCCTGTGAGAAAAGTCTGGAAAGGCCAGCTATTCTAGGCATAGGTTTGAAGATGCTGAAAGAGACACTGAGGCCACTTCTGCCTTCCTGTTCTATTATTCTCCTTTTCCCCCTTCATTTTTACCTGAAAAGAACTTGAAGATAATAATCACCAGTAACACAAATAGCAGAAAGTGACAGATACCTAGAAACTAATAAAGGAGGTGCTTTTCTGGGATTGGGCTGGGGTCCATAATAATATTGGAAGGTACTGAAGATCCTGACTGCCACATTGCCCCAATCTCTCTATTCAGTTTCTCACTTTAGTTTTCCTTGGTGCCAGCAGTATATCTGTACAGCAATGTTATATGTAAAAGAAAAAAACAAAGCATTTAGTGCTGCCCAATTTTCTGAAGTTCTAGCTCAGTTTTAAATAAGTCTTTACTCAAGCTCCTTCTGGAGAAAGAACTGAATGATGATTAAATAAAGGGCATGTAAAAAGGAAATGGATAAAGAGAATATGAAAGGTTTCTCCTGGAATTTTGTTCATTCTTCAGCCATTACCCTCTATTTATGTACAAAGAGGTGAAAGAATGGGTACAAATATGTTCCAGCCTAGACAAAGTAAAATTGATGGAGACTAGAGTTGTCAGAGCAAATGAGATCTCTGAGGGCTCAGGAACAAACTCTCTGACATATCTACTCAATATTAATTGAAATGAGCTCAGGAAACTTTGCTCAATTAAAGACTGGCTGCGGGGAGAAGCAGATGCAAGCTGAACTCTGCAGAAGTGTTTTCCTGGATGCCTAAGATCTAGGTCAAAAGAGACATAATTGTCCAAGGGATGCAATATGTTACAATGACATGTTGCAGAAGCAGTGTTCTGGAGTGCTCTGGCTGGATAATGCTCATCTTTCACAGTTACACCACTGCAGTGTTAATGTCCATACAGCTGGCCTAGCAGCACAACTGTACCTGGAAATGCAGATTCCCATGGACAAAGTGGACTTTTGACCCTATGAGTCAGTAAATAGCAATTAGGACAGATTCTTTTCCTAGTGACGCTAAATCTGGAATGAATCCATGGAATTCGTTGAAATTTCAGCAGTTTTATAGTAGTATAGACTATTTTAGCTTATTTCATTGTGATATTGCAGACTTATATTGATAAAATCATATATGTTGTGTCCATTTCATTTGGAGAGAGGAAACTACAGATGACTAGAGCCATCACTTCTCATCAGCTCCCCGGACTCCCCACAAAAGCTCCAGAACAGGCATGACTTGACCAGGTTAAGCAAACCTGTATTGTCATTCTACACAATGCCTTCCCACACCAAGCCATATTGATGGTACCACTGCAATAACATCTTACATTTCTGTATACCTTTCATCCCAGAGGAACCAGTGAGGGAGCCTGTTTACAGGCTTAGGTGGAATGCTTTGACTCTCCTTTGTTGCACATGAGCTTATTAATTAAAGGTATTTTCATAACCAGCACTTGCAGCCTGTTCTGCCTCCCACTACTGCAGAGTCCTTTCCTGGAGCCTAGGCAGCTCAGCCTGAAGCTCTGGAAGGCCACATCACCCACTGACCACCCAGCAAACCTCCATGGGCGACCAAAGCTGTGAATGAATGTGAAAGGCTGCCAGAGAAAAGCCACACTTTGCAGGTGAAAATCAGCGAAATCTCGCTGCGCTATACAGCGAGGCATTAGGTGGGTTGTAAATCTTAAAAAAAGGAATAAATGGCATGACCCATCAAATATGAAATTGGATGGAAGAAATGCAGAGACTTATCAGTCTTAAGAGGGAATCTAGGTCAGATGGGGGCCAAGCAGAAGCTGAGCACTTTTGTCATGTTGCATTCTCAGGTTATGACATGAATATCTAACACAGAGAAGAAAGTCTTTACCTCCACGTTTGGTAATAGCTCTCATGACACTGAAGGCAGAATATAATTTAAATGAATTTGATAACTAACCCTGGAAGTAAGGGAATTAGAGACATCCATAAATCTTTTCACCTCAGAACCTAAACAAACAGGATCAAATTGCTATCTGGTGTGATCTAATTGAATTTTGTGGATTTATAACCACAGATGAACTTTAACCAATAAAGAGAAGAATGTAAATGTTTTATTCTGATACCTGTGACATCACAAAGCTAATATAGCTATGCAATGAAGAGAAGATTTCTAAGCACATTTATTTAATTTAACTCTCACTTATAATTGAAATTAATTAAATACATTCCATTAAATTGGAGAAAGCAGAAAAGAATGCTGAAGAATATCGCATCATTGGTGGGACTGAGATGTATTTTGTTGTTTCCTGCTGTTTATCTTCAGCTCTGCAAGCAGGAGTTCACATTTATGTTCAGTTATCAGCTGCCAACCTAGAGCCCATTGGAAGATGCATGTCATTTCCAGAAGGATCTTAATAAACACCACCAGTGGAGAGGCATTTCACACTTGGCAGTTCATCTGTCAGAGCAAGACATAACTTCAAATTATTCCCATGCAAGCATTTGTGGAAGAGAACTAAGCCCCAGAAGATAAACTTAGGGAAAATACGAGTTAGAGAGGGACTCACTGGTTTCCTTAAGAGAGAGCACAGCTCAGCAAGCTCAGTGGTGACACTTGCCTTACCATTGATATCCTACACCAAGTTCATCAGGCCAGTGGAAGAAAATGGAAATTTCCCTTCAGTGAAGAGCTCAGTGCTATTAACAGCATTCCATGGCATTGGGGTCCTACTGCCAAACCTCTCTCAACTACATCATGGTGGACAGAGCAGGAGAGATAGGGCCCAGACAAGTGTTTACATCGCACAGAAAAGTTAAGAGAGAGTCTGCCTCTTCAGCAGTGTCAGAGTTATAGTCTTCTGTCTTCCTAAGAAATTATGGAATTTGCCAAAGTTACTCCAGCTTAAGAACAAGGCCATAAAATTCATACGTGAATCAGGTGGATGAAAGTGGTAACGCTCACCTGAGCACTGCTCATGTCCCTCTGGACTGTGCTTCCACTGCCTTGTTTATCTGTCAGTGTTCCTCTCTCCCCACTTTCCCATCTCTTTATCACCTTCCTCCAATTCTTGGATAAGAGGGAGAATGGGATGATAGCAGAGAAAACAGGATGCCTGACTCACAAACAGGCAGCAGAAACTGAAATAACTATGGGTGTCTTGCATTCTGTGGTGGGTTGAACACTTCCTTCTTCCCTTTTCACCACAAATCAATTAATGCAAAACCAGCACATGTCCCCTCCCCAATGGAGAGGCAAAGGCACAAAGAAAGGCATGCATCCACAGACTCTCAGGAAAGCTGTGCATAGAGCAGTGCATCTAAGGAAAGGCATGGCTGAGAGTGTTTTCCAGCACCATGAGGTTGTAGTAGGTTTTGAGAAACACAGGCTCTGCAATTCTGGATAAGTATCCCAGAGGGTTTTCTCCTTTTCTGCTTGTCACTATGAATATCACTACATCATTACACTGCAAGTTCACCACCCCCAGCTACTGCCAGCTGGTAACTACCAAGTTTGGGACACACACACACAGAGTCACACACACTCTCTGAGTGTGTAGCTCTTCTTGCTCCCAACAACACTTTGACAACGAGGGTGTTGTGACTTTTTCCTGTTCTAAGAAATTCTATCCATCAGCTTCTCCCACTTCATGAAAATTTTTCTGTGGGACACTTCTACAAGAACCACTTCATTCTACAAAGAATGCAATATATATTTCATGCAAATGAAATATGTATTTGAAAGGCTGACAAAGCTGGAGGCTACTGAGCAATATCTGGTCCTGTGAAGTGTAAACCCACTGTATTTTTTTGCCCCATAGCTTAACCTAGTTCTGAGCCTCACTGGCTGGTAGAAAGGTGAAGCGCAGGGTCTTTGGACATGGCAAGATCAGCAAATTTCAGAAAGTCATAGCTCAAAGGTGTGGGTGGTTTTACACTTCTTCTTTAAGCCCAGATGCTAACCATGCTAAAATGCAAGTTTATTATGCAGCCTGGCAAGATTTCAGCGATTTTATTGAAAGGGCATTTTGTTATGTTTATTAGATTTGTCAAAAAGGCATTTTATGATGTTTATGAGATAGCGTATAAATTTATGAAACTGTAATATTTTTGTCAAAAATAGCCTTTGCTGGAAATCAAATAATGCAAGTAGTAAAACCTCCCATCAGAAAAATCCTGGCAGAATTTCCCATCAGGCAAGGTACAGACTCATCCACAGAACAATCTGTGGAATACTGTCAATAAAAGCTGTGCTGTAGAGCAGTGGAAAGATGCTGGGTATGTACAGGAAGGCTGCAATGCTCCCACCTGGGTGCAGCTGTGGCCATTCTGTCTGATGGCCCTGCCTGACTACAAGTCAGGGGCCTGCTGGGGTTGTTTTGCCCCAGCTTTTGCAGAAGGAAGGAAAGGGCTTCTGGCTTGTGTTTGGCTTTGTGTTGTGTACTGCTGCCCGTAATAATCACTTGTCCCTCTGCTTTCCAGAACACAGCTGGTGGGGTTGACACAGTGCACAGGAATGAGCCACAAGCACATCCTCCGCCACCTCTCCGCTCTGTCTCCAATCCAGAAGCCCATTCTGCAGGGTTGTGCTTTCTCTTTGTTGCTGTTGTTGCTTTTCATTTACTGCTGTTCATTTCTCTCTCCCTCCTACAACCCCTTCAAGTAAAAAGCTGTCTTGTGTTTCTTCTCAGAGAACTCCCTTTCCTCCTCAATTTTTTTCTTTTGTTCATCCTCCGCAATACCATCAAGATGATGTGAAACACTGGATCTCTTCCCTTTTCTTTCTTACTTAGGAGGTCAATTTGGCACTCTGCAACTTATGCTCTCCCCTTTCTTGAAGACTCTGATGTGGCAGCAGGACAGGCTGACAAACAGATGAAGCCATTACTGTGGCAGCTGGGATCTTGATCACAGCCATGACAACATTTCCAAAATGAGGATTTTGGAATGCCATTCCCAAGTCCCTCTTCCCAGGCAGGGGAAGATGTAGCAACAATAAAATGTTTCCCATACTGCTTCTATTTTGCTGGAACCCTGAGAAGTTGGAAAGGTGGTGGGGATGAGAGGCGTTGGGAGGTTAGGCAGGAGAAATGCATCATCACTAAGGAGCTGGAAGAGAAAGATGGGGGGAGAATGAAGTCAGCCCTGCCTGTGTGTCAAAGGCACATTGTTCTTGTGCTGGAGAAGTTCATCCTGCCATGAATCATAGAATCATAGCATTTCTGAGCTTGGAAAAGACCTTCAAGAGGCCAACTGTTAACCTAGCACTGCCAAATCCACCGCTAAACCACATCCCTATTTCTGCACTTAGATTTACAGCTTGCTCCATGATGTATCACAATGAAACAGACCTAATACTCATACAGACTTAATACTAACAACCACTGCTAGAGTACTGGAAGAAATAAAAAACTAAATGCATGAAAGCTTGCAATTTCCTCCTGGTACTTTTTGCACTGTTTTTATGTATTCTAAAGTACACTGTGAAAATGGTGTAAGTGTACTAGTCCTAGAGTGACTGTTGTATTTTAAACAGTTGCTTTTCAAAACACACATGATATTTTGGTATTGGAAAAGCAAAAAGAGTGTTGCAACCACAGTATTTCAATTTCAAAAGTTTTTTTTTTATTAAATAACGCCCTAAAGGGCAGAGAAGGGAGCTCTTTGAAAGCAGAGCACAGACGAGGGAGATGTGATCATTTTGTGTAACCAAAGAGTCATCTCCCAGGTCATCACTTCACCAACAACCCTTCTGGGTGTGCTATGTCTTGCACCCTTGGTGAGGAGGTGCAGCACTGCTCGCCCTTCTCCGTCGTTCCACTAGGGGACACATTCAAAGCACAATGAATGCCAAGTCCAGTCCTGCAATAACCTTAGCAGACCTAAACTCCAGTGATGCCAAGAGTGTAACTGCGACAGTGACCAGCCCAGGGGTATTTAATCTTCTTCCATTTCCACACATCTTGTTTGGGACATATACCTCACAAAATGCCGTGAGAGCTGAAAGCTGATAGTGTCCATCAAATAGCAAAGTGCCTTGTTTATTGCCTGAGCTCTCTCTAGCTGTAGTAGACTTGGATGCCCCTCTTAAGTATTTATCCATCTGAAAGCACTGCACTGTCATTAATTTGATTGAGGTGCAGGCATGTACCACAGTGATTGGCTTGGGAAGTATGAAAATGCTAAAGGCTGGGAGAATGGGGATGGTAAGTAAGTGACAGTATGCAATTACTATGCAAATTTTAGAGGAACGATCATCACCAAACAAAACTTCCTTGGCATGGATGCTGCTTTCAGCAGACTTAGAATCCACAACCCAAACAGATTGAAGATGCTGCCTAATTCTTTTGGCCTAAACTGACATCAATTCCAGGGCTCACAGAACATATTTGTGTGTCTTCCCTCATCCCTCCCTCTATAACCCCAAAATGCACATGAATGTGAAGTCTACCACCACCATCTTGAGCACTCTTTTACTGTAGCTGTACAGCAGGTTTATGCTGTATTTAAGGAGCATCCTTTTCTGGGTCTGTATGGGGTTTTTGTTTGTTTGTTTGTTTTTACACAGGGAAAAGGTCCTAGGCTTACAGGAATTTTACATTCTTGTAGACCTGACTAAGTTAGGACAAGAATCCTCTCTTCCACTAGCATAGGTCACAGCACACAATCTTCTGCACCAAATATCAGACACAAAGCCTTGGGGAAGAAGTTGGTATATGAAACATTGACAGAGACCTTGTTTACAGGCTCAGACTTTTCTCTCCTATTTTTGCCAGTTTTATTCCATCCTGGTTGCAATGAGCTATATCCTAAGCACATCCACTCCATCATTTTAGTATATACTCCTATATCCTCAGGTCACTCACAGCATGTCTGATCAGCCTGCTTTTCCTGGGTATATGATGACCTATGAATCCTGGATGACTCCTCATTTTCTGGGCAAGGAGATTGTGAGGTATGAAAGAGTGCATGAGATTTCAAGCATGTATTCACAGGCTACTTTTAGGGTACATGCACCATTAGCTGAATCCCATTAGCTTGGCCCTTGATCCAGTGAGAGGCTACATGTAAGCAGATGAAACAACCCCAGAATGAAGAAATATCATATGGGATATCAGCAAGAGGCCAGGTAGAAAAGTTCAAAGTATAGATGTGTCCACACAAAACTTAATACACCGTAGCTCATCCAAAGATTTTTGCACAAGCCACTTTTTAAATAAATCCAGTGTATCAAAAATGAACATTGACTTGCTGTAGTTCACTGTGTGAATTCAAAGTGTTTCAGGTTTGTAAGGAGAGGGTAGTACAAAAGCACAAATAGAATAAGCCAGCCATTAGGCAGCACTTGTCATGTGGCTGTGAATAACTGAGGAAAGCACGTGAGCAGCACATACGAGAGCCACAAAAGAAAGGAGGATCAGAGGGAATGTGAGAGCTTCTTTCTCTTTAGAATTTATTTAACCCACTGACTGCTCATTTGTTTAATTAAAAATAAAAGATTACTGAAAGGCCTCCATGGTTCTTGGATGATACATTAAGGATGCCTTAATTCAGCACTTTGAGCTGGTACTCTTTGGACTGAACATTGCTTTGGCATAATCCCAGAGCCTTCTACCAAGATGCTCCCCATTACAACAGAGCTGACTTTGCCCTCTCTTCCCGGGGCCACATAACTGTGCTCGGTAGTTATGAAAGGAAAGTATGAAGCAGAAATGAAATAGAAAGAACAGTATGACTGCAGCTTCATGAATTTTACTCCAATACAAATGAACTTGGAAAGATTTCTAGGCAAGCTTTTAAAGTCAGGGAATATTAAGGCATCAGGTTTTTTAAGTCTATCAACACTGACACTGATTTAGTATTTTCTGTATCTCTTTAAACACCAGGATTCATAGACAACCTGTCAGACTTTCAAAGAAGACTGTTGAAGCACTTTGAGGTCACTAATGCCTTGGAAACCAGATGTCCTTAATATCTGCATGTTGTTAGCAGGTCAGAAGAGTTTCTTGTCCACTAAGAACCTCACTTTGCCTCTGGTAACCTGATATGGATTACTTGACTGAAGAGAATTTGCTTCATACATAGAAGTGGCTATTGCCAGTCCTGGTGAAGACCTGAGATCTTTGAGGTTTGCAGCATTGTTTACTGTGGGAACAACTTTACTACATTGTTCTTTAGGGCCTTTGGAAAAGAACCAACAGGTGGAAAAAAAGGCATAGTTCTATGACCCCTCCCTGGTGCAGTTTGTGTGCCTTGTGATGGGTTGGCAGCAAGTATCTGTCAGCTGAGTCCACTTTCCCCTTCCTTCCACCTGTGCTGCCCCAGATAGGTTTGCATCCTTTCCCTAAGTCTGTGGAATCCTGTCTGCACACCAGGAAGCCTTGATGCTCCTGTAAGATAAGCAGAAGGGTATGTGAGAGACTGGATGGATTCCAAACTACTCCCTGGGCAGCTCAAAGCAGAGCAGCTTGTGGCTGAAGAGATGGCAGCGTTCAAACTACCTGGGCCCTCCCGAGCCAGGGGCTTGAATTCCAGCAGGGAAAATTCAACCAGCTATTCCCAGTTACTCAGCTATACTCCACATATTTTCATGTCTCTTATGCTTTAGATAAGACATCACATCCAGAAGCTGTGCCTGCTTTGTATGCCTGCAACATATTTTGTAGTACTCTTGGTGAAAGCTGGGTTTTCCCCAGTGATTCTGGGTAATGTTTGCACCAGGAATTATCCAAATATCTAACTGACAGGAATCCTAGACCTGCTGGGGAGTAAATTTTCTGGGGAGGTATTCCACAGATAAGATATTCTGCTACATATATATCAATATTTACAATTTCTAGGACCAAATCTGCAGTCTCATCAAATAAGTGGAAGAAAACACACATATTTTGACAGTGCTATGTAAGCACTTTGGGCCTCATTTCTAATTTATAATGTGCTTTGGGATTAAAGGTGTCCTATAAATGTAAGATAATTATTAGTAACAGTATCTCTGCAAGTCCCAAAACAGTCAGCTAGGAACAGATACAAGGTGTTCTGCATGTTTGTCAAACCAAACATAACCACTATAAAAGAGTATTTATTGTCTTTTATTAGAATGAAGTAGAGAAACAGTATGAACAGATATAATTAAAAAATACCTTCTGGATTACATGTACCCTGATTGCTCTTGCAAGCCAGATATCAAATTTTGCACTGTTTTCCAGGGGTTGATTTTTACCCTATAGTCTTCATCTGATTTTACAGTCAGCATTACTTCCAGCTTATTACATTTGTAACACAATACAAATACAACACCATTAATTTAATTTTATTTACGTTTCAGAGTTATTCAGCTGGAATAAATTGAACACAATTTGATTGAAACTGTCCTGCAGGAGTGACTTTAGGCACATTCAGCAAGAGTGCTTTATAAATAATGGCAGCATTTAGTACACAAAAGACAGCCTCTTGAACTGGAGGATTTGCAGGAGTCTTTATCCGATGGGGGAAAAGCAACATTGCCAAGCACAGGGCTAAGCTGAGCACTTCTCCTCTGGGGCCCACTTCTCACTGCATGTGCCTTCAGGAGAGAGCTTGGCTGGAGAGCGTGATGACCACACACATACAGCTCCTACAGAAAGCAGCTCCTAACTGGGGTGTTTCACTGGCACTACAGAACGAGGAGGATCAATGTTTGTTTTGTGGTGGCCCTCAGAAGTCCCAGTCAGTGATGGGCAAGCTGTTGTGAAGACACTTTTCAGAACCAAATAGGCCATCCCTACCTTGCAGGTGCCTGTGAAAGGCAGCAGGTGCACCTGGGCACACGGGGCAGTGGGTTGGTTGGTTGGCTGGTTGGTTGGTTGGTTGTTGCAGTGTTTGTCAGGGTGATGGAGAGTGGCCAAATCGCTGGCAAGCTTTTCATAGACAGTAAAAGAGTGTTTTCAACAGAGATTTGGGAAGATAATGAGAGTATTTTGCTGCTCTTTACCAAGATTCTTCCCAATAGCAGCAAGGAAAAAAGCCCAGAAGTTGTTTCTATAAAAATGTTAACAAGTGAGAAATAGAGACTGACAAAATGATGAGAAGGAGATGACATTGTCATAGCAAAGGAGAGCTCTTTGGCAGGGTGGGAAGGGGCTTGACAGAAAAGACAAATAGCTTGTGTTTGATGGAGTAAAGAAGTGGAATGCAGTAGAGAGGAGTAAAGAATGTGTAAAATCCTCAAACTGATGGGTTAGGAGGATGATCTTTATAGCAGTATTTTTCAGGGATGTGCATAGACTGAAAATACACTTGGCAAGACCAAAGAGAAGGATGTTTCAGTAATCAAAATGCAAGACAATTGAATTTTGGCTAGGTTAGATAAGGCCATCTGATGCTTTTTAATGGGAAGACTAGACTACTAGCAGCAACTTTCTTATCTTGCCTGGAGGTAAAAGGAAGAGTTTTGAATCCGTTTTTCCTTCTGATTATCATCGGGTTTTGTTCCAAATTCTGACAGCCTGCAGCATCCATGAGACACTCCCATTCAAACCTGTGGGAGGACATAGAATCATAGGATTGTTAAGGTTGGAAAATACCTTCAAGATCATCCATCAAGTCCAACCATTAACACAGCACTGTGAAGCCCAACACTAAAGCATGTCCTTAAGTGCCACATCTACACATCTTTCAAATAAGTTTAGGGATGATGACTCCATCACTTCCTTGGGCAGCCTGTTCCAATGCTTGACAACCCATTTGGTGAAGGTTGAGGGATCTTTGGTGTCCTGCCACCTCAAACTGAGCTTGTGTATGTCCTGGATGAGAGTTGGAAGATATTACTGTTAGGACAGGTAAGTGAGATTTGTTGGTGCTGATTTGGTGGTGTCTAATAGGCGGGCACTCAAGGTCAATCCTCTTATGGAAGTAGCAGAAGAAAAAGGGAATTTTGTTTCAGACCACTGAGATTTTTGTGATCCCTCAGTGAGACATTTGATTATGAAGAAACAGAATTGCCACGCTATGCCAAACAAATGGACCATATAGTTTTATAATCCTGCTGTGATAGAGCCTGTAGAAACAATTCAGATTAAGTACAAGGGACCTAGTAAAAGACAAGTAGGGAATGACTTGCCAAAAGAGGACATTTCTCTTAAATTCTTATCAGTTAGCAACTAGCCTAGGCCCTGAAGCAAGAGGGCTTATATCTTTCCATAACAAAAGAAGATATGTATTCTATTTAATAAGAACATCTCCAATTACATTATCCATATAAATGTCTAATCCCTTTATTTAAATCCTACTAATCTCCTAGGCTTAATGTTATCTTGTGGGAATGAGCTAATTAGGCATTGTATAAATTGTTTTTCCTTTTAACAGTTTTATATTTGCTGCCTTATATTTCCATCGAATGTTCCCTTGCCCTTGTATTCTGGGAGCATGAATAAGAGCATCTGTTTCTCTCTATTTCACCTCCTATCTACCACCCACATTTTTCCAGTCCCAGTACCACAGCAGAGTAAAAGCATTGTGCCATTGACCCAACCAAAGGCATTACCATTACTGCAGGCTGGTTTGGCCTATAATCTGACTGGCATTATCTGTAGATTTGAGCACCCCATTATGCCTTGAGCAGGAGAATCCACTGCCCTCTCACAGTTCCTTTCCTGAGGCATTAGAGTCCCAGAAAAACCCTGCAAGTGCCTAGGTGCTCTCCACCACCACTTCCAGAGGCACTGTCCAACACCTGCTCATGCAGGGTGCCTCTGTCATTGCTCCATCTCCTCCACATGTGAGGGGGCTCTGTGGCAGTGTCCAATGCACCTCTTATCAGCTCACTTTGCCCTCCCTTTTCCAAACAGTCAAATGGGAGTCATGGCAGAGATTAAGGAGGTGTCTTGCTGCCAATCCTCACCAATTTAAAAACTAAAAGCTTATTCCTGTACTTTGTTTCCAGCCCTTTTGCAGGTGTTTGATGCTTCTTCCTCTCACCTTTTATGCACCTTGCCTTTTTAACAGTATCTTGGGTGGGGGAGGAGGGTGTTGATACATGTTTTTAAATGACCAAATAAAATCTGACAATTTCTTCACATCCTGTACAACCCTGCAGTGGTACTGGAGTCATGATAGTAAAGCTTAGTTCTTGCTAGACTATAAAGAGCCTGCACGGAGCAAAATATAGAAATTTTGAAGGATTTCTATATTCTGGATTCAGTACAATATTTCTTCTGGCACTCATCCAAGCTTCTCCACATTGATTTTTTTTTTCTCAGAGCTTATACAGGAAGCCAAAAAACCTTTACATTGAACCCAGAAGTAAACTGATCACAAGCCAAAGATAAGTCCTCTCTCTGAAGCTATCTGAACCATTATAGCAGCATTTATTGAGTGCCTTTATTTTTCTGGTTTTAATCTGCAGAGTGCTGACAGCTCCAGAAAGATCTTTCTTAATGGACTTCAATAGTGATGCAGCACTAAACTTATATAGCACCTGCCACACCAAGGCATCCCAGTAGACTTCCCAAATAATAGAGTTTAAAGCTTCTGCTTTCACAAGCCAAAGGCAAGGCTCAAGAGAACAAAATTAAGTTTAGCTTTTAAAATATTGACAAACTTGACATTATTAATTTCAAGAGGTGAATTCATCATTGCTGGAATCGATTGCAAAGGAGAAACCAGGAGAGGATCAGCAGAGACAGTATTGGTCAGGTCACAGCCACACACCTGCGTGGGAACCCAGGAATGAAAACCTTTGTTCAATGTGCAGCAATTGCATGTTTACAGCTGTTTAACCCACTGCAATTAAAATCAGCCATCCAGAAAGGCAACAAGAAGTCTGAAGTCAGACTTGCTCTATATCATTTTCAGCTTCCATGCAGTACTTTCTATGCAGTGCTCTCAAAGCATTTTACAACTATTAAGAGGTTACATCTCCCTGAGAAGCAAAAGCATTAAAGGTATTGCAATCCAAGACACATAAAGATAAAGCAATCTGTGGAAATTAATTCATAGTAGTACCAATAGCAGAAACTCAGGAACTCAGGTTCTCAGATTCCCCACCTATAACTATCAACAAAGCTTCCTGAAACTCCAAGAGACCAATGTGTTCCGTTCTTTCACTTTGGTCCTAATCTAAGAATGGATATATAGGTGTTACTAAGGCTAAGATAGCATTAATAATATTGTAGCTTTTAACTGGTATGAAGCAGGTGTCACTTCCTTTCATCAGCAGGCTCTCATGCTTTGAAAGCCAAGAAAGCAGGAGAAGAACCAGATCTTGTGTTTTCTGAGCAGACCAGTCTTTCAGGAATAAATTAGACATGTCAGAAACAATTTGCAGATCAACTGAAGAAAGAATACAAGGAGATGCTGAAATGTTTAAAACATTTATAAACACATTTTAACAGATCCTGGTAAGAGATTTTACCTTATTTCAACAGAATAGGAAACCTATTTCCTAGCTGTCTACATAAGCTGATGGAAATTGCTTCTGCACTGTGACTGCAAAGTTCAAGACAGGTCACACTTTTCAGTAGGAAACAGGGCACATGCTTATGTAGTGTTACAACTAATATATACTTATTTGTGGTTCCATATCTTTCACAGTTAAATGCATCTTCAATTGATTACAGCTATTTTTTTATTCTCAAGTTACTTATCACATGTCTAATAAATCTGTGAGCACCAATCAGTGCATCAAGCTACGAGTTCCCATTTGAAACTCCTGAAATATTTTTTTATAATGTCAATAAATGTTTTTGATTCAGACAGCATAAGTAACTTTATCTTACTGATATTATGCAGAACTGAGCTTGGAATAAGGCATTTTTATTTCTCTGCTGTAAGGTTGTCCTCCATGATTTTCAAACCATTTTCAGACATTTTGCTGCCAGGCAAAAGGTGACATGTAAAATCAGCTACTGGAAGGAAATGGTATGACTGGGCAAAAAGTATGCATTAAAAAAAAAAAAAAAAAAAAAAAAAAAAAAAAAAAAAAAAAAAAAAAAGCTCTTCTCTGAAAGAGAAGGCTTATAACCTAACTCAACAGAAAAAAAAACCTTCCCCAAGGTTAGTCTCACTTTCTGCCTCTCTTAAAATCCATTTAGAATCTTTTTTTGAGTGTTTATTGAAGGTGTGAAGAGGGAAATATCTCTGACTGAGCTATGTCTAGCTAGGAACCAATTTGCATCTTTCACCTAATCCACAAATTTGCAGCATCACTTCCTTACATCTATGGGCAGAGCATTTGACTTTGGAAACCAAATGCTTACTTGGTGCCCTTGGGCTGTCCTACATACATTTTTGGTGTCGGGACATAACCGCAGGGTAGGTCAGATAACAAATATCAAAGGCCCAGTTCTGTCACTTTATGAAAATATGGGAGTACTGTCAGTGCTATCTAATGAAGAAGGTACATCTGTGGATTAAACAGATCCAAAATATGAAGTATTAGTGGATTTGGATGAGAAAATGATGAAGAGATATGTTATCCCAAATGCCTAAGCCCCACAAAGATACAGCATAAAATGTGAGGCACATTGCACAGTCAAGCTCCCCTTGGTTCATGTGTTAGCCTGCATGAGCTGGGAAAGAGGCAGTATAAGGAAGGAAAGTGTGTGCTACCTTTCATATCCAAAGCTGGGGCAAATAGTCATCAAGAAACAATTGATGCTGGCACTAATAGAGGAGGAGATCAGTCTAGGCTGGGTCATGGAACAAAGGATCAGAGAGCAAAGGAGACAAAGAGCACTCAGTGGTGTTATATAGGGGTGACATGTCTAATCAGGTGAGCCTTCCTGAGACACACTGCCCCGAGTTTGGTGTGGGACTGAGAAGCAGCTTTAGCACCTTGCAGGGAGGAAAATGAATGATCACAGTTTTTTGCTAGGTTTTGTCCATGGCTGGCATGGCATGGGCAAACAAGAGGGGGAGAGGAAGTTTAAAAAGTGGGTACTTTAGCCTGGGGCTTTTAGTTCTGTACCTGTAGAGGATTTTATGTGTTTCATTTAGAGGCCCAGTACTTCTAGGCACTGTCACAACATAAACTACATAGGCAGTTCTTCCTTGATAAAGTTACCAGCCAGGAACAGGGAACCCAGAACAGATCAATATATAACGTGGGAGTCATGGGCAAACCACCTGCTTAACCAATGTCTAGCAGCCTGTCGCCAGAAATAGAATATAGGAGACTAACATGGGTGTAAGAGATTCTGCAGTAAATAATTATGGATTAAGCTACAGCTAACTACTGGTAGTTTGTCTCTCATCCATTTTTGTACTGCCTTACCTATGGCTGCTGTCCTCATGCATTTTACCTCAACCTCCAGGAAAAGAGAAATCTAGACATAGACCTTTTTGCAGAGGTATAAATTAGAGCCTAGGTTTCAGTGTAAGCTGAACCCAAGCTGGACACAGCTGAAGCCTAGACAGCAGAGTTTAATTTTAGTAGTTCTCCAATGCCATTACATCTCCTAAGCCTGTATTTTCCAGACTTTCTATTGCCCCTCCTTTTCCTCCAGCTTACTAGAAGCCACCTGCTTGTTTCTGGAAAAGCTGAAACCCCAAATATCATAACATTCTCCATTGCTTCACTGCTCAGGTCTCTTCACCAGCCTGAAAAGACACCACCTGAATGGACTACTTGCTGGCTGAGTGCTCAGTCCTGGGCATCCACTTGTGAGAGAAGGGGAAACAAACAATGTGGTTTGGGTAAGCACACTGACACCTGCATGAGTCTCATGACACAGATGAAAACAGACATGGGAAGATGGCAAATGAGGCTTGGGCAGGTGCTGCTTTGGGACAGGTTTAATACAATTAGACCACCTCATTATCTGCTTTACAAGGCAATGTGCTGCAACAGCAAGACCTGCCATGAGGCTGTTCCAGAGCAAGGTGACTTGACAAGGCACACACACAAGTGTTGATACAGGATCAAAGTAGAGAGGGCAGAGTCCTTGTAAGAGCCCTTGGCGACAGGAAGGCCAAAATAACCAAGAATAGACCTTGGGACAGATTGTGTGATTAAGTGGAGCTGGAGATAATAATGTTTTAAAGATCTCCTGGGCAATGGGCTCAGATAAATGCACCAGCAGAATTGTATTTGTAGCTATGTATAAAGCAACTGTGAAAAACGAGGTTCACTTATACATTTTAAGAAATAGGTTTAATAAAAAATAGTAAGACAATTACGAGATAGAAAAATGCAAGTTACCGCTGGCTGGGTGACTTGGCATTCAGCCAAGTCCACAATTTGCTATTTCAGAGTCTCTCTTCAAATACCCTTTCTAACACTTTTCCACAAACTAGTTTCCATATTCCAGGAACTGTTTAGCATGGCTCATTCTGGGGCCCTCCTTCTTAGAGCAAGCGTGTTTCTTGGCTATACCTTCTTTATCTTCTCCATCTTGGACTTTGGTCTATACTTTCCAGAGGCGGCTGGTGCTGATAGCTGGCACGTCAGCAGCAGGGTCCTCACCACATGTTTTACTGGATGCTATCCCAACCAGACAGGCAGTTCAATTACAAGCACACCCATGTATCAGCTGTCCCACTACCATGTCCAAACCTTGCTGATAGCAGAAAATAAGAACTACATCTATATAGCATTCACTTTAACATTTGAGAAAAGCCAACTTCATAGTATGCATTTACAGCACAACTGATGCATTTTTCAGCCTAAGACAGGACATGGAGAACCATGGTCTACATGAGTACATTTCTTTTGAGCAGGTCAGTGTGTTGTTAACCAGGTGTGCCAATACCAGTGATGCAACATTGTCTCACACAGGCCCTTACCAATCCCAGGGCTATATGGAATGAAAATGTCGGGAATACTATCTCCAAAGGTCACAGCTTTGGGAATAAGGCAGAAAGCTGGAGAAGAAAAAATAATTTTTAATCATCTTCTGGTTCTTGGTTTTAACACTACCTGGATGTTCAGCCCCTTTATTTCTTATTCCTGACTGCCTTTTTTTTTTTTTTTTTNACAGACTTGCTGCAAGCCCTGATATTCACAAGCAGGATGGATTTCCAACAAGGACATCCAAAGAGCCAGATAGCTCTCCCTGTTCATTCATATGATGATCAGTCAACAGGTGCTGAAATCTGCTAATCTGCTGCCCATGCATGTGTGCAAACTAGCAAAGCTTTGAAACTCTTGCTAGAGAAGTCTCCTGATTCTCTCACAAATGTTATGCAGATGCACTGGCACTGTGTTGCAGTAAAGATGAGCTGCTCCCACTGGGCTTTGCTAGCAGCATGGCCATGCCTTCAGTGCACCAGATGTGTGCACTAGCAGCAGCTCAAAATATATAAACCACTGGCTCCCAGGTTCTTAGATGTCAGCATTTAACTCTTGGACTAGAGCAATGCTGTCTGTTTTTCTTTAAAAAGAGATAGCCAGCTTTCAGTTTCGGCAGTACAGCCTCCCTTGTCTGGTTGCTGGAGCCCTTTTACCAGGGCAGCCAAGGGCCAGGTGAATGAACTGAGTGTGAGAGCAGCTATTGCTCTTCTGCAGTAAATCAGCATTGCCAGAAAGTGCTGGAGTAGAAATGAGAGTCAGAGTGTGGCCTTCTGGAAGTAGGGAGGTGATGGGCCCATCCCAGAAATGCAGGGAGGCACCTCTGACAGTGAGCAATGGCTATCAACACCTACTGCCAATCATGCTCCTGAGGGACTTGTGACACCTTCTGATCCCAGGAGTGAATGAGCTTACTTGGTAACCAAAGTTGGTAACAACAGTACTTCACTAATAAGCACAGGCAGCTCACACCTCAGAGCTGTTGTCTACAAATTGCCTTCAAAAGGTGGTAGAAATTCCTGAATAGGGTTTTTCAAGTTTTTCTTTGACCAGGACAGCAGAAAGCTTTCTTCCCTAGTGAAATGATTAGGCCTGCACTGACAGAGTCTTAATCCAGCCTTGACTATGAATGACAAAATTGGAAAACAAAGCAGTTTGTCCCAGATCCCATTTTGAGGTGTAGAACTGTCACATTTATTTTCAGAAATAGAAGTCATTACAGACAAAGCCACTCTGCCAGTTTTTCCTTTGTTCTTCCTAAACCTCTCCTGTTAACCACTGCTGTGGGGGTTAATAAAGAAATTAATAAACTCAGCAGGTAACACAAGTGACTGTCCCAGAAACACAAGGTTCACAAAGGCTAATTGTGACAGTATGGGCTTGAGGATTCCTGCTCAGAAGTCTCTCAGTTTTTGTATTGCTTCCTAAGAGCTCGCTGATAACTTCCTCTTTCCTATCTTCTTGTTACTCCTTTCTCCATTGCTATGGTTTCTGCCTGTGGTATTTCACTGAACTGTTTTCAGCTTGTTAACCATTGACCTGCCCCCTGTTCCACCTCTTCCTGGCAGCAGCCTTCAAGATGTACCCTGTAAGCTGTCCTGCTGAAGTTGTGTGTAAAATGTAAAATGCAATAATCTTCCTGAAACCAATCTGCAAACCCCAACAGTGATTTATTCTCTCTCTCCTGCACACATAGCTTAGACATACAGGATCACCCAGTGTTTCATTCCTGTGCCAGCACTCAGCTCCACACCCAAGTGTGTAGGCATTTGCACTGGTCTTCTAGCCAGACTCTTACTCCACTCACAGCCTCAATTTATCCTAGAAATCCACACATTTGGAGCCCATCCAGGCCAGACTCACTGCTGAAGACGAAGATGTCTTTGGGAAGCTGGAACAGTAAGGTGACCTTCAGAAAGTGAAGAAGCTGCAGTCAGCCCGTTTCCATCTCCCCTCCCCACTCTGAGACCTCTACCTCCCTCACCCATACACAAGCTCTGACAGCCACTTTCCCTGCTACCTGCTTGCAAAAAATCCTCTCTCACAGCAGCTGTGTGACTCTGGGGCCACCTATGTACTTGGTGTGTTACAGGCTATGAAATCTGGGATAGAGGGTTCCAAAGACTTTGGGACAAGGCTTGCCATGCCTGCTGCTGTGGGTAGGAAAAGGATGGCTGCTCCTTGTGCTTAGGGGAGATAGCATTTCCCCACCTCCACCCAGCAGTGGCCCTACACCATGCAACCCATTCCTCTTTCTGCACTGCTGGTACCATCAACAGAGCTGTGCAGAAGCAAAGTAAGGATCAGCAGCTGGAGTTTCCCAGCTGCTCCCATTGGGGCTTGTGGTCATGAAGTTCAGCTGCTGCAGCCTGCCTCACATCCAGTCTGCTCTCCACTTTCCATCCCAAATACAGGGTTGTTGCACAGACAATTTCTTTCTCTTGCAGCTGGGCCAAGGTTCCTCACCATGGCTGGTATCTTGTCAGAAGCATCTCCCTAACTACTGCTTCACTTCCAGATTCTGAGTCCTAACTCCCCCAGTTCCCTGGAAACCATTCTTTCATGGCTTGCTGCTTGGATTTCTTATCTGTTGCTTTGCTGTCTAGGTTCTCCTCAAATTTCTCGCCTGACTGAAACAAAATGGAGTATCTGGCTTTAGCAGTAGCCTGCTAGAGTGAAATGCTTTGCAGCTTGACAGAGGGGGGTACAGAAATCCCCTGCTGAGTTTCTAAGGAAAATTCAAAGCCTCAGCATTTTCCTTACCTTCAACGAGCACCATTTCCTTTCTCTCTGGCAAATACTCCAGCTCCTCCAAACTGGAGTAGCAGTTCTGCCCTTTGGCTGAAAGACTCCTTCAGATCTCAGTGTTTTCAGCCCAGGAGAGGAGAGTAGAGCACACTGCCCCAGGTATGTTACTGCAAGAGTCAGGACAGGCTTCTCCATCAGCCCCTCACCAGTTCACCTCTTTAGTACCTGTATCAGTATCTTCAGTGGCTGCTGCTCTGGCCTGGGGAGCACTATGCTGGTCAGGGCCACCTCCTTCAACCTTTCCTGCTTGTATCCTGCCATCACCTTGATGTGACAGGCAGTGTGAAACACTCGGGGCTCTCTGGAGGTGTGACTCCCTGCCTGGAGTCAGAAGGTGACACACATTTAACAGGATGTGCAGGAGGTTTGAGGACCACCACAAGCACTGGTCAGCTCAGCAAATGCTGCTGCATGGCATGAGAGTTGTGGTTGGCTGCACAGCATTCCCGCAAGTCCAGGAGTCTGCCCGGTCATTTCCAGCCCACAGCTGGAGAAATTCATCTCAGAGGAACAGCAAAGGAACTGAGCACAAATGTGGGAGCTCAGTTATATGGCATAAAGGAAAGCTGTCAGTGTGCACACAGCAGGGGAAACTGTGCCATGGGTACAACTGTTAACACTTTAAACTTGTTTTATAACAGCATCAGACAAATTTGAAACAGCTGCTCTGTATGCTCTTCATTTCCAGTTGCAATGTATTTTTTTTTAACTTGCTGTAAAAGAAATTGGTGCGGCTGCTGTTTACAAAATTACCCGAGCTGCGCTTATGACTTCTAACTTCTGATCTTGCTGTGATCACATGGATACCATAAACGCCAGGATCAGGGTTTGCTCTGCTAACGTTGGTGCCACAGCCCTGAAAAAGCTAAATGCTGGATACATTATGGAGGGGAGCAGGCAGGGGCAGCAAGGGAGAACTGTCAGCTCTCATTTCACATTCTCTAAGACCTTTTGTCATTGAACTACCAAACACTTTCTCATGACGCCAAGCAATTAAGCCTCCCTGCCACTGGAGTGTTTATGAGGGAATTACTGCTCATCTCAGTTGTGCTCAGAAACACCAGGTCAGAAGTCAGAGAATTAATAAACCTATTGAGGTGCCAAGAAATACGTTCAGTTGCCGCGCCCCTGGGGCTGACATCTTCAGAGCAGTGGAGGAAAGAGCAGAAATACCTTATATTCAAACAGATTACCAGGGGCAGGCACCTTCCAATCTAATGAAGGGTGAACTTTTTCATATTTATACACAATGAGAGTTTTATAATGCTTCTTTATCTGTGTTGCAGTAGGACCCAGATGACCTAGGTGCAGACAAGATCCCTTTGCACAATGCATTATGAAAATCCTGAAGACATGTAAGGAAAACAGAAGAAATATATAAATATTACTAATATTCTACCTTTCCATTTAACCATATTCTTTCAGCCTAAGGTGCTTGTTCAAATGGAAGGGTATGTATAGTGCTTTATTAATTTTTATCCATGCAATTTATAAACCATGTAGCTGCAGCAGAGATGATCTGGGATACCACTGTTAAGCAAACCTGGACAGTGTGGGGGAGGAAGCGGGTCCAGAGAGGTGCTTATAGGAGCACCCAAGGCAGGAGTTCTGCAAGACAGCACAGACTCTGCATCGGTTGCTATATTGGGAGTTGAGCAATGTGAATGCTATTACTAGATCTGCAGGTGTTTTCTTGTGTGACTCGAGGCAGCTTGTTTCACTTTCCAAAGCTGCCTTCCTCCTGGTAAAATTGCTGTCACAATGCTTACCTTTTTTTTTTTTTTTTTTTTTAGAAGACACGAAATACTTTTGCATGNTTTTTTAGAAGCACTGGAGATCATTTGCTAGAAAAGAACATTCAAAGGCTAAGAATGGTCTTTGCTGAGTCTGCCATCCTGCACCAGGAGATGCCTAGCACAAATTCAGCATCATTTCAGATTCATAAGTCTCATAGTTTCTAATAATAATGAAAGTCTCACTTACATAGAACATAGAACCATTGCATCATTTAGGCTGGAAAAGACCTTTAAGATCACTGTGTTCAACCGTTAACCCAGCACTGCTGCTAAGCCAAAGTGCCACATCTACATGTCCTTTAACATCTGCAGGTTTATTTTTGTGTGAGTGATTTCAGTATTAGTCGCTGTCACCCCACGGTGTGAGGTCACTACTCACTGTTGTTTTCTAGGCATTCTCACTGCTTTTATTAAATCACGTCCAATATTCTGAGTTTTTACTTGAAATATATCATCTGGCATTTTTAGACTAGCCTAGACTGTTTGTTTAATTGCACTCCAATTCTTCCATCTGTGCTTTTTTCAAAGTGCCCTGGATTACATAAGGGGCAGGAAGTGGAAGAACTACATGTGTGAAAAAAATAGAAATATTATTAATTGCCTCTGGGTTAGTCATAATAATGCAAATTGCAACTGGTTAAGAATTTTCTCTTTGACCTTGGACCTCCATCCAGCCATTAATTGCAAAGAAATGGCGCTCTCTTAGTCACAGTAATAGCAACAGCAGTTTTTCATTTCTAAAAACACTATCCAATAAAGACTCCTTTACCAGAGTGCCCTTGAGATTATTGTTTCCATTTGAGAAAACGAAACTGAGGCACAGAGACTTAAAATAACCAGAAGAATGTCCAAGTCTGAACTCCAAATTCTGTGCTATAACTATTTAAACTTGTCCTTTAGTTTTCAAGCTTATATTTTATATTTTAAAAAGACACAGCTACAAAAACCTTCTAATCTGAGTGACTTGAATTGATAATTCATGGCTGGTAAATTAGTTTTTTGGTTTGTTTTTTTCTCTTTGTCAACACAAGCAGTGTTGAGGGCCAAGATGAGCTCAGCTTGCTTTCTTTAATCTGGAGACTTCCTTCAAGCAGCAAAGAAAACTGAGTTGGATTCATTGAGGCCAAGCCAGAGGCTAAGGTGCGGCCACTTCTCTCTTCAGACAGCTTGCACTGACACCTAACTCAAAATAAAATGAATAAGCAAATGCTGAGGCATTCAGCTGGATCACACCCTGCCAGGCCAGGTGCACATAAAACCCAAGGTATGCGTTTCAAACGCAGAAAATGAGGTGAAGCGAAGAGCAGGCACTTGCAAGCCTGGCAGCCTCAGTCCTGGTTCAGCCAGCCTTTGGCACAGTTCAGTCCCCTTTCCCAGGGTCAGATCTGTGCTGCTGACTTGCTGCAGGTTAATGCCTCCGTGATCTGCAGTCCATGCCCTGGGCTCCAGTGAATCATCATAATCGTTCACTTTTATTGTTTGCTATGGCTTGAGCTCAGACATGTCCTCCCCACTGCCCTTTCCCACACGCTCGTTTTACTTCGCAGCCTCAGTACAGGTTTTAACAAGAATGATCTTCCAAAAGAAATTATTTCACTAAGAATATCTGCCTACTGAAGAGGAATTAAAGTGTGGTGATTATTTCAATCAGTTCAAGAGTCTCTCAAACAGACTGGCATCACGAGTCACTTTTATAATTTCATGGTAATTTAGATCTCAAGATGAGAAGGAAGACGTACAATACTTGTAACATTCTCCACCTGCTCCACTTTATGGTTGTGCACATGTATTTTAGTCAGGCAATCATGTTTATACTAAAATAAACCACCCCCAAAAGTTCTGATTATATACAGGTACAACCTTTTCTAGCATACAGAAAGAAAAAGAGCACTTGAGAAACAATGGTATTTAATTGAAGTTGCTAAATTTGCTGGAGCTTTGCCTCCTGATTCTCTGAGGTCTATTACCTCATCTACATCATTACCCCTGAAATGGGGTCCTGCTGAGAATGAACTAGAAGTGAACCCCAATGAGAGGTTAAATTCAGACTTTACCATGAGAACACTTTCTGCATATGTCCTAAACACTTACCTCCTTAAAGACATCTGTTTATATTTTTCACTAAATTCTGTGTGTCCTGCTAACAAATACCTTCTATTTTTGGTGACAGTTTTAAATAAGAATGTATGGTTATAATCTCTCCCCAAATGACCAGACAGTAAACATTAGATTTTTCAAGTACTTCGGCATCTGCAGCCTGTATTTTGGCTGCTTTTCTCTGTATTCTCTGATTTGTCTGCAAAAATATGCCTGGAGAATAGCTGCAGGGTCACTCATTAAAAAGAATTAGCACCTTCCCCATCTCTTTCACACATTCAGACACACAGAGCTAAAATTGCATGAGCTGTTTCTCTTGTTATGCACTTAAACTGTTGCTCACTACTGCAGGCATCACTTTTCTCCAAACTACCTTCCCATCACTCAGGAGGCTTTTACCCCCCACCTAATGCATGTTTACAATGCATATTTGCTTCCAAAGGATGAAGCATGCTTTGCTGTATCTGGACCATTTGATAACTTTCTGCATATGAATATTCACAGCCCTGTCCAACTAATATGCTACCTATCCCTCCATATGTTTCCTAAGTGCTGTTTATCCATTTGTCTGTGGATGCTTGTACATTGTTGAGAAAGCATCCAGGGCTTGGACTCTGGATCAAAAAAGCCAGAGAAAATGTCAGTTAGCACTGAAGCTCCTCAGCTGCCAGAGGCCTGAGATCTGCAAGAGATCTGTTGGAGGGAAAGCCTGCACACTGAATGGAGGCTGCCGTGCCCTGTTCAGGACTGGGTTAATTTTAGATCAGCTGAACCAGTTTTCTCCTCACCAGCCTCTAAAGAAGTGTTGCTCAGCTGTGCCTCCCTTTGCTGCCACGTTTCAACACAGACTTTCTGGTGCTGCAAATGGATGGATGTCATTAGCAGACATATGACACAAATCAAAATATTAAAGGGTTTAGAAAAGCAGGTACAGACTGACATACTGAATTTTCATGAAACAAAGCTGAACTGATACGTCGGTAATTTTCTGTTCTCTAAACAAAGTAGGAAACATCACAAATATACAAACCCAGTGTTGCAAAGGTCATTAAAAAAGGCCAAATACAAAATTACAAACGTGGCATGAAATCAAAGCACATGCACTCCTCTTCTGGGTCCCACAGTATCCAACTGCACTGTAATCCTGAAGTCTATCATGTGTCTGTCCCTGAGATTCTCCTTCCTTAGGGCATTGGTAGCAGCCAGAGTTAGTTGTCTGTGTATCTTCATTGGCAGCATGCTTAATAAGTGTTTCCTCTGTGTAACAGCTTTGTCCCTAAATTTATGCTTTTCTTGTGTTTAACTTCGGAGCAAAGTACCACACCCTTGCAATGTTTTTAAAAATCTGAACTGCTTGGAAAACTGGAATTTTGACATTATCCCAACAACTGTACAAAATTACAGAATGGTCTGGGTTGGAAGGGACTTAAAGAGAGATCATCTTATTCCAACCCCCCTGCTATGGGCAGGGACACATTCCACTAGACCAAGTTGCTCAGAGCCCCTTCCAAGCTGGCCTCAAACACTCGCAGGGATGGAGCATTCATAGTTTCTCTAGGCAACCTATAGTGCTCACCACTCTCACAGTTAAATCTTTTTTTCCTATTATCTAATCTAAATCCACTCTCTGTCAGCTTAAAGCCATTCCCCTCGTCCTTGTCCCTACATGCCCACGTAAATAGACTCTCCTCACCCTTCTTCTAGGCTCCCTTCAGGTGCTGAAAGCCAAGGTTTATTTGAAATGACACAAGAGTACTGAACAGAGAGAATACTTTTCCACAGCATTTGTAATAGTTGAAAGCTAACTAAGTACGAGCTTCCCTTAATAGCAATTATAGACATAAAGCCTATTAGATCATCTTTAAGCAGCCACTCCTTATCTGAGGGGAGTTTACAGCCTCTTGTGCAGGTATCCAGCACAAAAGAGACCATTTCAGTTTCCAGCTGACTTAGTTGCTTAAATGGCTGAGTTAACAAGGCCAAGACTATTTTTTTGTAGGTGCTCAGTTCTCTTGGTACCCTCAGCAGCGTTGCCTCAGCAGCTCAGCTCTGTCCTCAGAGAGCTTTGGCAGAGGACAGCCCTGGTGCTTCAGTGCACGGGGTGGTCTGCAGCCACAGAGAGGGCAGAGGCGCATCAGCAGGGAGTCAGGCACCCCAAGACAAGAATGGTTTGAGAAAATCACCACCATTAGCAAGCTGTCACGAACCAGCCTTTTCACAAGAAGTCTGTTTACATGATTTTAATTAAATTCCAATCGTTTTTAAAAAAAGGTTTAAGCATGTGTGTATGTGTACTTTGTTACTGCTTTTTTTCTGTCATGAATTAATTTGATAGAAGATGCTTTAGGAAGCTTAATACTAAAGCCATAATATCTTTGTCAGAATTAATTAGTAGTTCACAAAGATTCACATACTCTGAACTTTGTTAAGAATGTTTATTATTTTCAAAGTTTAATAACCTTGGTTTTAAGTGCAAAGCAAAAAAAAAAAAGTGTAAGACAGGCAACAGCAGTCAGGAGTACATCAAAATTCCACCTTCGCCAATCCCCCAGCAGTATTTTTCCACACATTTTCCACTCAGACCTGAAATTTCTGGCGGGGGGCTGGGGATCAGCAATATTTCCATTTCACAGCCAAAATCAAGGCACAGAGAGTACCAGGCTGTAACTTGCTCAATACTATTGGCTAAACCAGTACCAGAAGTACAATCCCCATTACTCAGCCCTCAAGTCCAGGCGCTGGAAATTCCCCTCTCCTTTCCTGTCCGTCGAAGGGCGGCAGCCAGTAATGACCGTGCCCTCCCTGCCGTACCTTACCTCGTGCCGGTCCCAGAGATCGGGGCCAGCGCATCCTGCCTCCTCCCGGCTGCAGCCGGCCCACAGCTCCGTGTCCTCACAAGTGCTGTTTACCACAGGCCAGGACACCCCCGAGAACGTCAGACACGTACACGGCTTTATTTCGGACTGAGGGAAACGAGAACATCTACAGGATAAGAAGGCAAAGAGAAGGCCAAACGTCGCCCTCGGGGCTCTCCAAGCCTCTCTCCACGCGGAGCCCAAAGGGAACGAGTCCCTGCCCTCACCCTGCACCGCACCGGAGCCCCCCAGAGCCGCCCAGCCTCCGGGGAGAGCTCCGGAGAGCGCACAGCCGGCCCGGCCCCGGCACACTGCGCTGGCAGGACAAGTGAAAGCTATTCAGTGTCCCCTCGGCGAAGCAGCTCCCGGGACAGCGGGAGCCGCATCCCGGGACGGGCCCGATCGGGCCCCCCGGGACTCGCTCCCTCCAAGAGACTTCCGCGTCAGGGGCCCGGCTGCGCATGTGCGAGCGGCAGCGGCACCCCCTCCACCCTGCCGGCCGTCCCTGGCTGTACCACTGTGTGCCCAACGTGCGGGTAGAGGCTAAAGAGGGCAGCGGGAGCGGCAGCTCCGTGAACCTCAGCCCCGCCTGAGACTTGTTATTGAGGATTTTGTTCTCTTCTCGAGCCTATGGGTGCCCTCCAAAGTCGCTTCTCATCCAGCTCCCGCACGCGAACTACCCCAACTTCCCCCGGGGATGTGCTGTGGTACATGCCGCTCCCAGCTGATTCGGTGGCTTGACGAAACCATCGCGCTCAGGACGGGGGGAGCCGCGGTGCCGGAGGGGGGCACGCATTGTTGCGCGAGGGGCCGAGCGGC
>WEIU01016504.1:9848-29233 GCA_013389925.1 Aegithalos caudatus
CAATCTCCCCATTTTCCATTTTTTAATTCCCCCCCCCCCCGGTTTCTGCATATTCTTTAGGTCATCAGTAAGAGCAATAGATCATGATTAATATCATAGACACAAGTGTCCCATGATATCATATTTCTTCAACCTATTTTTGAATCCTTGCTGACAATTTCTCTTAGTTTCTATGATGGCAGATGGTGCTTTCTGCCTAGAATTCCACTATTCTTGTCTTCTCTTACTATCATTTTTAACCTTTTACTTTCTGACTCTCATGGATCACCAATTTTTGTATGTTTATCCAATAAAGAACTTTCTGAGAAAGTAATCTTCTCCCAAGTGTAATAGAACTTATTTCTCCAAACTCTTAAAGCAAGCAGTTTTTTTGCAAAGAGAAGAAGCACTTTGTAGCCCTTAGGAAATAAGAAAGCTAACATATTCATTAGGCTCAGCACATGCTGCCTTTTGGCTGAACATCATGCAAAATGAAGCTGAGTAAAGAATGGAGTATGATGACGTGAGTAAACACTGAGTGGACCTCAGTGCCAGGAAGCCTGGATATATTTTGCTAGCAGAGGAGAAGAGGCTCGGAAGGGACATGGAGAAGCTATGAAGTTTCACAGCTGATGGTGAGAATGAAGATAAAGCAAATGGCTAAAGAAGATATCAAAAAGAAGTACTGGGATTAGGACACAAAGGCATCCATCCTTCATCAACTCACAGGAGACAATCTGTTCACATTTTCACATTCAAAAGAATTTTTAAAAGTTTTGAGAGGCATTGGAAAATTGGAGCGGATCCAGTTTGGTGGGAACAAGATGATCATAGTGCCGGGTAAGTTAGCATACAGTGAAAGGTTGAAGGAATTGTGTTTGCTCTGCCAGGGGATGATGAAGTTCAAAGAATCTTGTATCTAAAATGTATTTATAGAGTAGAAGCTGTTCTTGCTTCACAGTGATGCACAGTGACCAGACAAGAGGGAAAGGATACAAACTGCTGCCTGAATAGAAGAAAAACATCACTAAATATCACTAAAATATTGGAATGGTTTGCTCAGGGAAGTTGTAGAGTCTGCCTTGTTGAAAATATTCATGTCTGAGTTTGACAAGGCCCTGGATAACCTAATCTAAAGACTAAAAGGTTGGATCAGATGATTTCTAAAGGTCTCTTCCAACCTAGACTTCTCTATTATTCTGCATCTCATACTAGATCTGAGTTTAGCATAGGGTAAAAATTGTAGAATAAGGGTGACTTTAAAGGCTATGTTAAAAATTAGCATACATGTAGCATTTCAAAACAAAACATATATTTTTAAATTATCTTCTTTTAACAAGGGTAAACTGTTTGGCAGTTTTTTAAAAATTGAGAGTTCCAGGCCAATGTGCTCAGTTCTTCAGCCAGCCATTCTCCACTCTCACCTCAAGCCTCTCTGCCTTCTAAGTAGCTCTGACAACCTGTCTGTCTCAGATGTCTATCTGTCAATCAAGAATAAGATGCTGCGGTCTTCAGTTAACGTAAAAGAGTGACTTGGATTAAAATTTTTATTGCAGAAACAACTAGAAAATATAATTTTGTAAAAATTGAATTTTAATTGTTTTGATTGTATTCCATTGTGCCTGGTGTCACAGCACACATCTTTTATTGTGCTAACTGCTCACACCCCCTTTATCTTGAGTCCTCCAATATCTCCTTTGTTATTTTTAGTCATCAAGTCAGCTAGCACTTCCATTTTGCTGCCTCTTATTTCCTACTCCTTATACTATAATTTGTCCTAAAAGAGTTCATTGGTTCTCCCACCTTACTCCAGTGATGTGCTTTCAACCTCACCTCTACTTGGACCTGATCCTTCTCTATGATCTTCCACACCAAATCTCTTTTCTCTGTTATCTCTGCCCCTCATTTGTGCCCTTCCCAAGACTTAAAATTCGACAGTGTCTCTCAATTCTGCAGTGCATATGCTATTTACTTCTGACAGTGTAACATTTATTTGGATTATTGTCTACAGTTATAGGGTCTTTTATACTGTAAACTCTTGGTCATTTCATCATTAGTTTTTGCCTTCTGTGAGATCACAAACACCATCTTCCAGCTCTTTAGTCTTATGTTCTTTTTGCCATGGAATTAAGAAGACCAAGTGATTTCTCTCTTTTGTATGTTTTTTTTTTTCAAATCTAATGTTTGTTATAACTGTAGAATAACTGTGCTTCTGTTCCCCATTCAAGTGCTGATTTTACAGTGTTTTCTGCCTTTTTGCAGCTTCATGTCCTTCTGCTGTTGATGTCACTTTAGGATTTTTGAAGTTCTTAGAATCATGGAAGCATAGAATGATTTGAATTGGAAGGGACTTTAAAGAGCATCTAGTTATAACCCCCCTGCCACTGGGGGTTCTCCTCTCCTTTTCCATCACGCCCAGTCATGTTGCTATGTTCTTGTCTTCTTTACTAAAACCTTTGCTCTACTAAAATCTTTGCTCTTATCCTGTTGCCATCTTCAGGCCTATGATATGCTCTCAACGGAGAAGAGGCTAAGCAGCAGTCATTGGCCAAGATGAATGGAGCTTCTGGAAGATTGTCTCAGCTGTTCATAACATGCTCTTGTGCTGCTCTCCAGGCCAGGATTCTTACCTTGATACAGAGCACTTCAATGTCTAATCACCTCAATCCTCTCTGGGATAAACTCCTCTGTTAACTCAAGACAAATTGAAGAGGAAAACATCCAAATTCTAATGGTCTGTCTCTCCCTGTCCTAGAGTAGAATTTAGGTAATCAATCCCTTTTCATAATTCATTCAGTAGTGCTGTTTTACCACCTGCACAGTGATTCTTTCAAAAGCACATTTTTGAATGGCACTTCCTGTTTCAGATTTTCTTCACACAAAACTATTGGGTGCGTATTGACGATTGATGGAGAGATGGGAAGACTGATTCGGTGATCAGAATTCTCTCTTTACTCAGATTTAACCAAAGCTTATATGCCATTTCAGGAAGGTTAATAATTTTCTATTACAAAGTCAGGTTAAGAATTATACAGACGACTCATACATTTTAAAACATCTCTTGCTTACAGAGGTCTTGATTGAATCACTTGTTTTCCCTTAAGCAGATTTAATCCCATCTTCTGTAATCTCAAAGTTCTGTTTGCTCCTGCCATGGCATCCTGTGTATCAGATCAGCCACACTGAGCAAGTCTGTCTCACTCTCTGTCTTGTGTATTGCCACAGGTGTGATCTCCATAACTGCAGCAATTGCAAATTTAGAATAAAATGTGAAGTAGCCTGGCACAGCCTCAGCTACCAACTGGGGACTGTAATAGTTTTGGTATAACTTAGATCATCAGCATGAAGATGATCTCAATGACCTCTATCTGTTCATGGGAAATCCTGCACTGGGTAAAGATCAAGGGAATAATACTTATTTTGCCCTGCCATACCTGTGTAGTCATGATTCCTCCCTAACCAACTGCTCCTACAATAAAAAGCAGCAGATGGTGGTGTAATGTGTTGGTTTTGCATAGCTTGATTTTTTTGGTGAGGAGTGAAGAAACCAGCCACTGAAGCCATTTGTTCTGTGGGAAGCTCCTAGAAGCTTCCTCTGTGCCTGGAAAAGTCAGTTGTGGGCTGGTTCTGAAAATCAACATGCTGCCAAGCCAATTAATGTAGCTGGGAATGCCTCTGTGACAACGTATTTAAGAAGAGAAAAAAGCACGTGCCATTCCTCTCTTGAGGAAATGGGTGGTGAGGCAGCCACCAGGGCCCTTCCCGATGCGGCCACAGGGGCCATGCCAATGGGAGCCACCCCAGCGCCGCCAGAGGCCCCGGGGCCCTTCCAGTGCAGCCGGGGCTGTCTCAGCACGATCGGCAGCGAAGCTGTGCTTCCCGGCTGCTTTCAGCCGTGCTGAGGGCAGGAGGGCAGGGCCGGCAGCAGCAGCTCCTCCTTGGCGGTGCCCGCGGGAAGAGAGGCCCCGGACGGAGCCGGCGCTGCGGCGGCCGGCAGGGACCGCTGGCCAAGGGCGAGGGGCATGAGCAGCCTTCCCTGATGCAGAGCCCGGACAGGATCAACCTTTCAGCGCTGATAAACCCTATCAGAACTCTGCAATTGATAGAACTTGAGAACTGACAAACCTACGGGCACCACTTCTCTCCAGAGTCAGAGAAAAGGAAAAGGTAAAGACACGTGAGGAGAACGACATGGTGACACCACGGTCGGTGGAAGGAGGGAAGGGCCGGAGGTGCTCCGGGCATGGGAGCTGAGATTCTCCTACAACCATGATGAGGACTGTGATAAAACAAACAAAATGCTTTCCTGTAATTCATGGAGGGCATGGGGGGATGCAGAAGTCCACTCACAGCCCATGAGAAAAGGTGTTCATGCAGGAGCACATGGATGCTGAAAAGATGTAATATAGTGGGAAAATTGAAAAGACAGAAAAGACAGAGAAGATAAAGAGAAGCCTTGCTTCCAAACCAGGACAACTCATCCTTAAAAAACTATACCCCATGAACTAAAATGACCCACACCATGTAGTTTGAGAAGACTATTTTGTCCTTGCGAGGGACTCAAGTTACAGCAGCTTAGGCAAGACTGCTCCTCCTGAAAATTAAAACAACATTGGAGAAGTCCAGAAAGAACTGTCTCCCAGAGAAGAGATCACATGATATAACAGAATGGGCTCTCCTTAAGAGAACTGAAGAAAGATTTTTAAAAGTCACATACTGACTAAAACCCCCGTGTTTTGTCTAACTGCACTGTCAACTGGAAGGAAAGAGGGAAGGTGGGAAGAAAAGGGGGGTATGACTCTTACATCAGTCTACTCCGGCAGATGCTGAGGACAGAAACGACCTCTGTTAAAATTCATTGACCCAGTTCAGGAATGGCCTGGGAATTAAGTCTTCTTGACATATGGAAGAGGAGAAAGAACAAAAGATGGTGGGCTGTGGGCATCTTCTCTTTGAGAAGGGAAGAAGAAATTGTGAAACCTAAAGTAAAAAGTAGGTGAAAAAATTGGTTGAATTTATCCAGCCTGCTGAGGATGACAGTATTACTTCTGAGGCCACGTTGGAGAGGAGCAGTCCTTGACTCACAAGGCTTCAGTGATCTGGCCATGAAGCATCACGAGTTATCTCATTTGGATAAACAATTAAAGAAACTTAGGTAATGTCAAATACAAAAAAATAAATAAACATATTACTGAGGAAAATAAGGAGTATGTAAGTGCTCAGGCTCTCTGTGCAATAAAAAAACCCAAAGCTATGAGAATAGCTTTGCCTCAAAGAGGATTTTAATTTAGGGACTGAAAATCCATGAAAACATATTTTCTCACAGTTATGTAACTTTTTGTTTACTTACTTAGAACGTACAGCATGTTAATTGACATACAATACATGAAAAATACTCCTTTCTATTAACTGGTATCATTAACAATAAAATTACAACATACTTGTATGGAAAATAGCACAAAAATAGGAATAAATATGATATGAGAGAAAATTACTCTTTTCATCTTCTCTTGTGGAAATTACAGTGTAAGTGCCTTTTTAAGATGGTCTAAAATGAAAACTTGGGGTGGGCCCAGTTATATTAAGAGAATCAGGTGGACTTTAAATTCTCTTTTTCTGAAAAGCTAAAATGCATTTCTTTTTTGAGCCAACCTAGTTCAAACAGTGAGGCAAATAAGGAAACTACTGTGCAACACCTTCCATGTGACTGACCTCTACCATTTGCCCCAATTAACCAGGTCTGAACCTGAAGTACCTGAAGTACACAGAAAGGCATGATAGGGAGACAAAAGTGGCTGTAGAAAACAGATTAGAAAGCTTTTAAGGATCACAAGTAGAATTTGTTTGAATTTGTTAAGTGCTGGTTCATGGATACACTCTGTGGTGGGATTTGATAAAGGGTTATGAAACTGAAACATTTCCTGCAGTTTCTGTGCTCATGTTATGTGCATTTTCTGCTTTTTTATTGAAAAACAAATCCTGAATTCATGCCTGAGCATCTTAGCTTTTTAGTATGAAAAATTTTGTTCTGGTCCAGTGATTTGAATTGCTTGTATTTATGCAGCTCCAGGAAAGAAATTCTGTGAAATATTTGGAATAATATAAAAGTGTAGTATCACTGCCAAACTATCAAAATAAATCAAACTTCCAATATACCGCTAATAGTACTACAATGTACAAAGGTACTATAATATATCATGTCCAAGACCTGCTACAAACCCAGCAGTATTTCTGAACAAAGAATCTTTGGAAAGACAACCTTTCATCAGAAATTCTGGTAAACTTACAGCAGTGAACACATTAAAATTGTAACAGATGCTACTCTTAAATCTCATAAAATTGCCTATATTTTGGTATTTCCTCTATGAGTTCATATTTCCCCATGAAAGTATAGCAAAATCAAAAACAATGACATCCTGAAATTTCTTTAATGCTTTAAAATAACGTTTAGTTTGCAATTACTCTTTGAGCTCTGTAGAGCAGGGTATTTTTAGCCTTTTTTTCACCATCCTCCAAGTAGTTATTAAAAGGAAAGCAACTGAAGTATCACCTACACAGTGGACAACTCAACCTGTTGCAAGGTAATCTCTACATGCCAGGGTATACAGTGAGGTCTCTGTACCTCTTTTAACGTATTTGCTTCTGGGTGAAATTTTTGGTTGCAAAATGTAAAGCTTTGTATATTTTTTGCTGAATTATCAAACTTTTAAAAATTAACTGTTTATTCCACTGTATGTTTATTCCACTGCAACTTTTTTCTTGATATAATAGAATTTCTCTATTATGCAAAATATACAGAAACCACAATTTCCCGTTCTATTCAAACAGATTTTAATTGAAATTCATCTGAATGGGCTAATCTTTGTTATTTTTATAATTTTATAAATAGTTTATATTTTCTTTTACTTGTCATAGTTCATATGAACTTATTTTAGAGGTATTATGAATGAGCATGCATATGAAAAATTACTTATTTTTGGTCAGAAAACATTTTCAGATGATTGAGATTGAGTAAAATTTTCTGTTTTACTGGAAAATAATTACTATTCTGTCAAAAATAAAAGTGGTATTTAAGAGGAAAGATTTATCTTTTTAGCTAGTTAAAAGCCTTTCAGGAGGATAGCTTTGTTAATTACATGAGACATTTTTCTTTCTTGTTGTTGCTCCCTCTCCTCCTCAGTTTGTGTATAGTTCCTTATTTTTCCAAATATTTACTGCTCTTTAGATTTTTATAAAAGGGAAAGGGGGGAAGGTGATTGAACCATGTCAGTGTTGAGAATAGCTACAATACACTATTGTTAAGAAAGTAACCAGATGCTTAACTAAAATATTTGATACTCTGTGTTACAGTGAAAAACTCTTTTAAAATCCCAGATAAAGCAAAGTCAGAGGAAAGGCATGCTCTTGAATTATGAAGTGAGGAAGTAATCTGAGTGCCTGTTTTTGAGACATCTAACTGCCCACAGAGGAATTATGCTAAAACTGGAGCTAGCTTCAGGTTTAATATCATTCACTGAAAGTTGGACTTTCTGAAATCCAATGCAAGGTAGAACTCAGAAAAGAGGATTTTTATTTTGTGAGGGTGTAATTGCATTGGTGTGGTAGGTTGACCCTGGCTGGATGCCAGATACCCATCAAAGCCACTTTACTGCTCCCCTCTGCAAGTGGACAGGAGGGAGGAAATACAATTATGTGTTCATTACTTGAACTAAGGATAGGGAGAGATTATTGTCATGAACTTGACTTGTATATTAACTGAATTTATTACCAGTCAAAATCAGTACTGGAAATGAGAAGTAAAACAAATCTTAAAACCACTTCCCCCCCAAACCTTTCCTCCTTCCTGGGCTCACTTCTTTCCCCCCCAGCAGCACAGGGAGACAGGAATGGGGGTTATGTTCTATTCATCATAGGTTGTTCTTGCCCCTGGTCAGGGAGAGGAGTCATTTCCCTGCACCAGCATGGGGTCCTTCCTACAGGAGATCTTCCAACTTCTCTAGTGTGAATCTTTCCCATGGGCTACAGTTCTTCATGAACTGCTCCAGTGTGGGTCCCTTTCCACAGTGTGCAGTCCTGCAGGAACAGCCTGCTCCAGTGAGGGCTGCCCATGTTAACCTGAGTCCTGCTCTGTTGGACCCTTGGCTGGAGCATTTGCTCTGCAGCCTATATATAGAAAACTGCCTTAAGGAAAATAGCATATTGAACTCTTAAGGACAAGACGACCTTGGTGTGATCAAAGGAGAAAAACAAAGCCATAAAACTTTATGGTGGACAGGCAAGGACAGAGGCAGCGAACATCTGGAGACTTGCTGTTTTGACAAGACAGAACTCTTCAAGGCTAAGGAGACTAATTTTAGTACCCAATGGTATAGATACTTAGAAAGCATAATTATGCTATTAACCAATAATAAGTACTGTAACAAATAATGGTATGTAATCATTAAGTATAAATGTTAGACGAAGATTCAATAAATCGGATTCACATGATTATACTCATATTGAGTAGTTGTCTGTGAGTCTCTTTCTTCTCCTAAGTATGCTGGGCTGCGGCACTGCTCCACTGTGGAATCCTGTCTCCACAGGTCTGCAGGTCCCTGCCAGAAATCTGGCACAGGCACAGGCCTCCCAGAGGCTCACAGCCTCCTCTCAGGCCTGCACCTGCTCCAGTGTGGGGCTCTTCCTACACCAGGCTGCAGGAGTATCTCAGCATCCACATGGACCTCCATGGGCTGCAGGGGCACAGCTGCTTCCCCATGGACTGCACAGTGGCCTGCAGAGGAATCCCAGCTCCAGTATCTGGAGCTCCTCCTCCCCCTTGTTCTTCACTGATCTTGGTGTCTCCAGAGTTTTACCTCTCACGTATCCTCATTGTGCTCTTATCTGAGCATGTTTATAACTGCACAATAATTATTTTCTCTTCTTAAAATATGTTATCACACAGACATTACTACCATTTCTGATTAACCTGGCCTTGGCCAGCAGTGGGTCTATCCTAGAGCTGTCTGGTATTGGCTCCATTAGTGATCATTCCAACATCTTCTCACAGAAACTATCCCTGTAGCCTTCTCTGCTACTAAAACCTGGCCATGCAAACCCAGTACAACTGATCAGTTCAGTCCTAAGTCCTTATTTATCCCTTCACTCTCCATTACTTTTTACAGTATTGCTGTAGTCAACAGGCAGAATTTAATGAAGACCTAAACATTGTTTACATAGGCTTATGTGTGTACAAATTGCCTTTATGGCACTAAGTCTGAATTATATTAGTCAAAGGTCAGTCATGGGTTAAAGATCTTAAAAGGCCAAGAGCATCTTCTGGTCATTACAAAAGGTGTTTATTATATAAATGCATCAGTCTCGAAGGCTAGAGTTCTAATAATGCAGTCTTAGATGGAGTTAGAGTAGTTGTTATTTGTTGTATTGTAGGACAATATCTGAAGGTAAATAATACTAATGGTTTAGCAACACTTGTGTACACATGCTACTCTCAAGGTATAATGGTTGTTTTGTTGATGTTTTTGCTTTTATTCCTTTCTTTTAGAGAGTGTCCTAAGCATAGTTAAACCAAGGTGGCTTTTTTTCTGCATTTTTGCAAGCAAAATATGGTCACTTGCTATTATAATTGTGCTCCATGGTAGTGATTAAGTGCTTTAACCATGTTAGTCAATTATGGTTGTTATGCACATATAATATATATGTATTAATCCATTTCCTCTTCAAGCTCCCTTAAACTGTTTGGTAACAATCCCTATCCTACTAGAACAAACAAAAATATTTTCACCTGATTTCATCAAGTTTCCCATCTGATCTCTAGCAAATCTGTCTAGGACATCATAAACACCATGTTTTCTTTCACAACCAATACATTTCAGTTTTTTGTTTTCTTTGCATTTTCCCTTCTTGTCTTCCCTTCCCTTTAAGTTTTTGCTGTTCTGTTTGCATGAGCTACCCAGGTTGTGCAGTGGAATGAATGGTTGGACTCTTTTGACCTACGTAGTCAATCTCAACCTTCAGTTTAAATCTACCATCAGCAGAGAAAAGCATTTATAAAAGCATTTATCCTTACACAATACCCAGGCAGAATGCTGTCTGGGGACAGGAGATACTAATTTCCTAGAAGGTTGAATTGCTTCAGGACATGAAAGCCTGAGAAGTTTCTGGTTGCCTACCCAAGACTGTATCTGTGAAGTTTCTGAAAATTTCCTGAAGATCTCTGAGAGCAACATGGGTGTGATCTGCCCACACTAACTACAGGAGAAAAGGGTAGGAGTCTGCTGAAGCAGCAAATGATAGCCCCCTCTGCTTGCTTTTGCTGGTCCCCATGTCCTGAAAAGCCAGGATGCCCACTGCTTCTCTGTGATGAAGGGCATAGTCCCTGAGAATTATCAGTATGGATACCGAGGAGACAAACATCACCTTCTGACCTTCTCTGTAGAGCAATTTCAGCTGTCCAAGGGCTACACGCTCTTATTTGATCTGGTGCAGTCACAGCGTGATGAAGTTCAGTCTTTCCCCAATGACTGAGAAATCTAGATGTGATTTTGTGTCATGGAGACTGCTCATGTTCAGTCCTAGCTAGATCTCCTTGCCTACATCACAGCCTTGGCTTGCCTCCTGGAACTCTGTGGGCCAGGCTGGGCCATCAGGCAAAGCAGGTCCAGTCCTTCACATTTTACCCTTAAAAGTCAGTACCATCCTCTCTCAGGAGGCTATAAAGATCTCTCTGATATCTCTGTCTTCTGCTGTCCATCCATGGCAACATAGCAATAAAAGTGCCTTAAAACAAGTAAACCCAGTTGGAAATGTTGGGTTTTCCCACTCCTTTCAGAATGATAACTTTAGGGAGTTTTTTGTTTATTTAGAGGTTTTTTTGTTTGATGGCTTTTTTTTTGTTAGTTTGTTACATGGTCTTTCTTATTTTTTCTGTGCTCTGAATGTGGGAGGTGCATCCAAGCAAGGACACACTTAAAACTGGATCATCTTTCTCCATTGACTGGAGAAGTTTTCATTGGAAGTCTACAGCAGATTCTTCAAATCCTCTTGTAGTCTCTGGGAAATTGTGGAATTGGGAAAACATGCCAATAATGCTGGGGGATACTTTGAAATTCAGGATTTGGTTCCCTCTTAATTTGTTGTTATCAGATCATATTTTAAAGATTAATTTAGAATTAAAAATATAATTTAATTTATTTTCTATCTAGAGTTCAAGTTATTAGATTGTATCTGCATCACATTATCCAGCTTTTCCTTGCAGCTATAAAGACCAGAAACCCAATATTTTTTAGATAAAAACAGGTTTGTCTTTTTTGGTAATTTCCAAAGTTCTTATTTTTGTAGAATTGGTTTCCAGAATTGCACTTCTTTCTATAGTGCCTGAAATATTGTCCAAAGCCAGCCAAATCATGAGTCAGACATATAACAAACTAGACTCTTAGTTAAAATCTATATGAATATAATCAATAAGGATAGATTACACAATGTAATTTTCAGCTAAACCACAGATCAAGCACTGCACAGTGATCACCTTGCATTCCCTGGCCATGTACAGACCAGGGGATAAATCCTACTCCCATGGGACAATTGTACTTACAGTAGTGTCAGGTTACTGGAAACAGTTAACATCAGTTGGCCACGCTGAAGAAAACAATAAGGACCATTTAGCTCCAGATGCAGTCCAAAAGTCTGAGAAATGCATGTTGTCCCCATCCCCAGCACATCTACATCTCCCCTCTCCCTTCAGGAATCAGTATTTCCATCCCTGTTGGACTCATGGAGCATTGATATCATTACACACGTAAGTAAACAAATCTCTGAAATTTAATACCTGTCATCAAGATTAGGAGTATTTTGACCAGACAATAAAGTGAAGCACAAAACATAAAATCTGGAATAATTATTAATCGTTTTGCCCCACAAATGTAAAAGAAATTTTTAATTATTTTGTCCAATAGCACATAAAAGGAGCGGTATTGAACAAAGACAAACATCCCCACAAAGTGCCAGGGACCAGGAATACTTTCCTGGAGAAACACAGCTTTTTCAGGGACAGGTAATTTGTTAGAGTTGTGATACATTACTTTTCTTTGGACATAGATATGCAAAATAGCAGATATGGAAACATAATTTTCTATATTCATTTAATATCATATATACACCAGCTGGATAAAGAAAGGATTTAAAGGCAAATAAAATATAACTGCAGAGAAACTTAGCAAATCAAATCTAACCCATTGACTGTGTAATAGAAGGATTCAGCCAGGGTAGACTCAGAAGCTCCATTTCTAGATTGTCTGTGGTAGAAAAATGGGATTTTTTTCAGAAAGATAAAATCTAGATTTCCTATAGCAAAGATGTGCTGTCAGCAGAAGCAAGGAATCACTCCAATTTTTTCCAGATAATTCCTTCTTTCACTTAACCATGATGATTGCATAATGAGCAGCAGAACTGAGATTTCCATAGAAGAGGAAGATTCAATTTCGAAAGGATTTTTTTAAAGACAACCATGCAGTTTTATAGATATATGAGGAGCTACAATTATATGGTTTTCTGAAGTTGAAGAAACAAGAATAAAAATATGCACACACTTTCTGTGAAATTAATTCTCTTTTTTGCTTGTTTACCCTGATTGCTTTTTCATGGAAGGGGGCCATAATAAGAATGATAGTGGTGAAAATCTGCTCTTTATTTTTCTTCTGCAAGTATCCAGTGTGATATCATTGTGCTGTATGTATTATTCTCTGTTCTCAGAGGGTGAACACTCTACACAGTGGGGCAAAACATGTCCTGGAGCTGTTGCTATAAAGGATTTTCTCCACCTACCTTTCTGGTCCCTCCACAGTTTCTGAATGTTTTGGTCTCACCTCCAGACCTATTACACTGAATGTCATTACATGAGAACTAAACAAAAACCAGAAATTATTTTTCCATCCAGAATTTTCTGAGGAGTTGATATTCTATAGCTAGTAAAATATACACTCTGTATATATAAGAAAAATAAGAACAGATCAAGATAAATAGAGAAAAATGGCATTGATTTCCTTCTTTCTTTCCTTTCCCCCCCTCTACAGCACTCCAGTGTCTGGGAACAATTTGGGCCAGAAAATTATAGACAGATGAACAATGACCTCCATAAATGTTTTAATATCTTTAGTTATGGTGTTGTGCTCAGAGATTACATTATGTTAACCATTATACTAATCATGGTTTTTTGCAGCTTACTGTACATTGACTCTACTTGTAAGCATGAAGCCTTTCTGCCAGTAGAGAACAAATGAAGCTATGTGGAATATATTAGGCTAGATTCAAAGCACCCTGATGGGACAATTTGGCTCATTAAATTTACATCATACTGTAGTCTGCTAAAGACTCCACTTATGAGCAATGAGAAAAAAAGTATTTTTGGCCTTCCATTGGCACCCATGAACAAGAACAAAAAAATAGATCTAAATGCAGAAATAATAAAATTCAGGTATGAATACAATGCAGGAAATATCATAAGATGAAGCTTAGGAGAACTCAGGGGAAAAAAGTTCTGGTTTTCTTCCTTGAAATTATTCTTTATAAAATAAAATTACACACTCCCATTATATTGGATATATTTTCTATACCAGAATTGTCATAACACACCACTATAAAAGGAGTGAGGTTCTGTAATAATTTTAATGAAATTCTGACTTTGTTGCTTAATTATGGCCTTTTCATGTCAACAGTATTAATTGCACATTGCAAAGTCTGCCTCCTCCCAGGAGAACACCCTCATCTGTGTGATATTTAAGTTGGAAATACCATAATTTTTGGCTGAGAGAAGCACAACTTGATAATGACAGAATAGATGTGTTTGGCAAAAGCTTTTCATAATTTATCCAGCAGATATTGAGACATCTTGTGCAAAATTGTTACTTGTATTGAGTAAATACAAATAAATGAGGACTTTGCTGAGAAGTGACATGGCAGGTATACCTGCTGTTGGAAGATACACCTTGCACAATCCAAAATTTCATTTATTTGAAGATGATCTGCAACAGTCCCCTCCTAGGATATGTGTACTCCAACAGCAGCAACAGCTTATAAGCAAAAGAAGATAAAATTGTAAATCAAACAGGGATGTTCTATTTCTTAAAAAACAAACAAACAAACAAACAAACAAAAAAAACAAACAAACAAACAAAAAAAGGCATCATGGAAACACAATAAAGCAAATTGTAAGAATAATCAATGAGCTAAATTAGGGCCACACAAAAATATAGTTTCACCTATAGTAACTTAAAAATGGAATATTGAGCCTCCCATATGAGCATGCTACATACACATTTTTATTAGCTCATCTTCAATAACAAGGCTCTAGTAATTGGTTGAAAAGCAACCTATTACTATTTGTAGTAATAACACTTACCAAGAAGGTGCTGATAGCCAGTCTCAGTCTTATCTAAGTTGTGCTACCGTTCTTCCAGCAGCTGCATTGCAAGTGCAAACAGAAAATGAAACACCAATTGTTTTGAGTCTCACCAAACAGTTCCCTTGGAGATATTTTCCTGGTGGGTTACAGCAGCTGCATACCACAAGACTTTACAGTGGCACTAAGCTTGAGATACTAGAGTACAAAAAAAGCCACTGTGGGTTGTGAGAGGGGTTCAGAATGGGTGCCAAACCAACCCAACCACTATGGCACACTAGGTCCACCCACCCCTTAGGGGCAGGCCCCAGATCCTCATTGAGGTCTGTATCTCAGGTAGATACTATGTGTCCTGGTTGTTGTGGTCATCTGAATTCTGGATTTAAATCTACTAAATACAAAAAGGAGAGACAGGAATCTTGGAATACACTGCTGGTAGATTCTGGAGAAAAGGCCTCATACAGCATGAGGTTCAGGCATATCCACCATGGGAGTATTTTGATTCTGCAGCCAATGAAAAGAGTTAAATATATATAGGGTTGATTTAAAGCATCCAAACTAATTGTCTAAAGCCAAACAGTATAAATACTCTTTAGAAGAAATTACAGAAAATTACTTAAAATTGATATATTTTCACTCAGAAAGACCAAGCTAATAATTTTGCCAGTAATTTATAAACATTACACAGATAGTTTTACTTTATAACTAAATACTGAGAAGGACAAATTAGCACAGGAAAATGCAATATTAAAAGTCTAGAATCATGAGTTTGTCCCTTTCATGTCTGGCTTTCAGGAACTTAATGCACTGGGGGGGAGGGAGGAGGGGAGTAGTTTTTAATTTAAAATATGTCAGAGATCTTCACTTACAAAAATAAGGTGAATACAAGTAGATTCTGTGAATCTATTAGAACTTACCTATCATTCAGCTAGCATCTTTAGATGCTACAGGCCAGGGGGAGATGTTTACAGTGGTCACATTTCAAGGAGAATGATTTCTCCTGGGGAGACCCAGAGGTTCAGTATTTCACATTTCCCATTCTAACATCCTATCTTTCATTTATTTTTTCTTGTCACATGTGGCATTACTACATTTGAAGTCAGCTGAAAACTTTGGGGTTTTTTTATGAGGTGTATAGTTTTAAAATCTATATTCAGCTGAAGGAATCTTGAAGGCCATCCAACACCATATATCTTTCATCTATTTTTCTTTTTTGTATTTATCAATGAGTGGAAACTTTAACTTCTAAGGTAAGTTTCTCATGTTATGTAATTAACACGAAGAACCTCCACCTTTCTGAAAGAAGTGTAATAAAGGCCTAAAAGCTGCAGTCCATTACCTGTATCTTGGTACACTCTGGTCTCAATTTATTTCCTTTTAACTGAGACCTTACTTTTAACAAAAGTATTGTTGCTGAGGACAGGGTGTTCCTACATGAAAACAGATCACTTTGCTTGGTTTTCATAAACATCAGTAAATTATGGGAGATTAAATACCTCAGATGACTCAGATAAGAGATGACTCAGAATACCTCATAGTCACCATTTCAGATTTAATATAACATACAAAACAATTCATTTTAAAAGGCAGTCCTAACAGCCAACAAATGTTTCCTTGAATGTTAAGAGATAAAAATATTTAGAGTAGAGGATAACTACTGTATTTGTGAATAAAGCGCACATTTTCATATTTTCAATACAGGGCTAATTACAATGAAGTAGGAATTTGAAAACATGGACTGAAAGCTCAAAACCACGGACAGTGTGAAATCACATTTGAATAGATAACATGAAGTTACTGACAGAAAAAAAAAGGTTAAGAAAAATGGAAGCTGTTTATTCCATCTTAAATAATAAATTGGAAAATTTGAATTTATGACATTCCATGTTATTATGTCACAGGTACTTGAAATTTTAACTAAAATTTAATGATTTTGAAGTATGTTCTTGCATATTCTATTGTTCCTAACAATTAGAACTGATTCCTAACCAGTTCCAGAAAAAAAAAATATTCATGGCATTCCTATGACAAGTTACTGCTTTTACTGTAAGCATTACTATTAATACTTACATCTTAATAAAATTGAAAGTTTCAGCACGAGTTTAAAAATCAATTTATAACTGTTCTTCTTTCAACATTTTTGTTCTTCTCTCCTTGCCCTTCCGGTAAGGGAGGGACAACAAAGAAGAGGCTATGGGTTTGAAATAACAACTTAGTAAAAGCAGAAAGCAATAGGCATTATAACAACATCAGTACTAATAGCAAAATTCTAAAAAAGAGGTGTTTTTACCCAGAGAAGGATATTCACCACAGGGGGAAAAAAAGCACCTAAGTTGGTGAACACTTCCCATAGATTGCACCCCATGATCTCCAGACAAAGGCAACACGGCGAGTGGAGCAGCCATGGCTAACATTTCCCTGCCCAGCCCAAAACCAATGGAAGGCAGGGACAAACAAAGCTAGGTTATCTGGATAGGGATGGTGCAGAGTGGGTGGCAGAGGGACTAGTTTGGCACAGAGGTGACAATCCCTCCACTGGAAGAAGCCAGGCAAGACAGCAACCTTTAGGTTCCAAAACACCAGCTTTTCCTGCTGAAACCATGGGCACAGTGGTGTCCAGAATAAAAACCTGGTCACACCCACACCATGCTAAACTCTGCTCCTTTTCTTTGTAACCAGGATGATAACTTAATTTGTGAAAGTGACAAATAGAAAACCTGACTCTGAAAAATATGTAAGTGCTTGTACAGCTTGTCATGGGCCTCAAAAAGTAAATGCCTCAGCAGCATACCAAGAGTTCTGCTAAAAAATAAAAATAATCATTCCCTGTCTCCAAAGTTTAAGCATCCAATAATAAATAGCCTTACTTCAGATCTCAGGGACAGGAGAAAAGTATAATCATCACAAGTTGATTGCTGCCAAAGAATCTGTGATTTTGACTTGATTGCATTTGGTGTAAATAAGAGGAGGAAAAGTTAAAGTACAAATACAACATATATATCATGTTTTTAAATTGAAAGCCTGATGGGTAGGCAAAAATGTAAGGATATGTCAGAGAAATGTTTCGAATTAAAGGTGTGAATGAAAGTTAAGTGGTCTATATCTACACAGAATCTATAAGACAGCAAAATTCTGATCACACAGCAAGAGCAGGCAACAGTATTTTTGGACACGAAGCAGAGAAGTGCTTTATCATCATTAAAAAAATTAAGATATGTTAAAGTAGGTTAACAAGCAAAATTAATTGGAAAACTATGAAAGAGAATTTTTGTGTAGGTCACTGAAAAGTTTAAGATATCAAAAAGAGATTTATGACAGAAATAAACAGATAAAAGGATTTTTTGAAGACTGACATATATCGATAATTTTTGTTAAAAGTACACTGGGAATGAAACATACCCTACAAAAACTGGAATTCTATTATCAAGGAGTTGTGATAAGCCTATTAGTTGGCAGGTATCCCAGAAGCAGCCAAAATAATTTTTGTTCTCCATTTGGAAACACTAAGGACATTTTTATTACATAAGAATATCCTTTAATAAGGTTAATGAGTACTTTCCAGTCAATTAATAGACATTAAGCATCTGTCAGTAGGCCTGAATTACGTTAACCTATAAAAAGTTAGCAGGTGAGAGCACTTTACCACTTATGTTAACTTTTAATAAACTTTGATATATCAGGGAAATGTCAGACAACGGTGAGAATATTGCTGGGCCAGTATTCAGAAAGAGCAAAGGGTTCTACTCAAGTAACTTAAGCCACTGAGGAAAATAGTTGCTTTGGGAAACAGCCAATAGGGAATTAAAGAACAGCTCATGTGTGATTTGGGAAATTAATTTTTTCTAGCAGACCTAACTTCTTAAAAAAAAATACTACTATTAAACTGTTCTTAATTCCACTAACAACCCTCAATAAATGATAAATGATAAATGATAAATGATAAATGACTCATGGGTGGTTGTTAAAAAAACGAATATGAAAATAAGGACTTTCTGCTAGGACCTGAAGGGAAAAAAAGTGTGCTTGTCAACATTTTCATGAACTAAATTCAGCTCAAAAATTGCTGGTAACATAATAAACACTGATGAGGAATCAAATAAAGCATTCTTCTTCACTTAATAAGAGGGATCAGTTCTGATGTTTAATACTGATGAAACTTGCATTGTCTGCAAATTATGGGACCAGACCCTAGCCAGTAGTAACTGAGCAAAAGATCTCAGTGTCACATTGAACTCCAACCTTTCTGTGACAAGGAATAGTTGGTGCTATCCTTGCCGTTATAGCATCATAGAGGGTTAAACCATGTCAACATAGCTTAGTTGGGGGGTACTTTTAAAGAAGTTGCAAAGTCAGGACTGGAATAGAAAAGAGCCCTCAAAAATATTTTTATACAGAAAATAAAGCTTTAAAGTGAAATGCTTAAAGAATCTACCTATTCGTTTTATCAAATTGAGCGGGGGCTTGACTAGACTCTGTTAACTATGTCCTTGCAAAAAACAGGCTGGGTGCTCTTTAATCCAGCAGAGAAAGGCATAGGATGGACCAGTGGCTGCAAACTGAATTCAAAACAGATTAAAATGAGAAATTAGACACCATCTGTTTCCAGGGAAGCTGATCAATCAGATAAATTACCAAGGGAGGCTGTAGGATCTCCATCTCTGAGATTAAGACCAGGTGACTTTTGGAAGATGTGTTTCACTAAACACAACTAAGAGATTAGTCAAAGAGTGGGGCCCTTGAGCTTAGCGTGGGAGAGAAAAGATGAAATGTGATGCTCAGAAGGTCACAGTGGTCCCAGACTTAAGCATTGGGAATTTATGAGTCAATAAAGTTAAACATACTTGTCATCTCAGTTGCAGTTGCTATTGAGGTAGTAATATACTTCTTGAATTTTATGTTACGGCTGGCATTTGAGGGAGAGACAGCCTAGAAAAGCAGATTATCCTATGGGGAAGAGATACAAAATTTTGGGCCACAAAAATTATCAATATATTCTTCCAAGGTCTTTCTGTCT
>WEIU01016507.1:20147-35114 GCA_013389925.1 Aegithalos caudatus
GGGTTTTTTGAACGCTGATAGGCTGCCTCATGCTCTTCAACTGCAAGCAGCACAGGACAGCTGTAGCTCACCTAGTTTTGTAGCTCACCTCCTCACCTCTGGAGCTGTCTTAAATGGCACAATTCGCTATCCTGTGTTTCTCAGTATGAAGGTTGATATCCAAAAAAAATTTAACCATTGATTGACTGACTTTCTCTGAAGGATATGTTTCTTTGGCTTGACATAAACAGTATTTCCAGGGACATTATAGCATGGATTGGTGTGGGGTACCCATAGAAAGGATGGTGACCTTAGTATAATATCCAAGTTCACTTCCACTCCTTCAGAAAATTTCCTGTTCAGCCTAGACTAAACTACTTTGTGTTACACTCAGAAGGGTATTTGAGATGGTGACTCATATTGAAATCAATATGGATCCATTGCAGATACAAGCTCGGGTTCCCTCTTGGCTTCATTTCCATGTGCATAAAATGGTGAGAGTGGCAACCTCTGCCTCACAGAGCAGAAGGACAAAATACATTAAGTACTGAGAGTACCTCAAATGCTGTGGTGATGGGAAGGCACACAAGTACCAAGTTGCACATGCTTCAGACTAAAATGCCAGCAGGAAGAACAACTTCAACACTGGAAGTAAGTCATCAGGGTATCTGCAAAGGGAAAAAAAAATGCTTGAAAGAATCCCCTGAACAAATTAAATCTTGAAGCCTAAAGACAAAGGGAGAGAGAATTAATTTTTCTACAGATATGAAATGTTCTGAATCAGATAAGTCTTGTCATTAGAAAAGGCACTAAGCAGCAAATGTCTGGATAATACCACCAGCTCCAAGCTTCTCTTGGAACCTCTAAATACATTAAATCCATAAAACTAAATGAAAGCAGCTGCAGATTTATAGAAATAAAAGGTTCTCATATTAAAAAGCTAAGAGCTTATGAAATGAAAGAAAAAAATACTAATAAAATTAAAGTGGGGGAGGAGGGAAGAGAGAGAGAAGTGAAAGTTAGAAACATAGGTTCCTAGGAAAGGATGATGCAAAAAGCTCTAAGTTAATATGTGAGAATCATGCAGAGACAAAATAACATACATTCAGTGCTCAGTAAAAAAGAATAATATTTTTTATTAAATAATTTTTGGCTTTAAATAGAGTAAATATATATATAATTTAGAGTAAAATAGCCATTTTGCAATAAAACCTTTTAGAGAATTGTGCCCTCTGAAATCTTGGGGGAGGCTCAGAAGGTTTATCCCTTTTCTCATTTCTGCTTCAGTCTTCTGAACTGAAGCATTTTGACTTTCCACTTTGAAACATTATTTATCCACCTTTTTAACTTACAAAAAAAAGATAAGTCTTTTTGTCTCCCTCTTTTTTTTTCCTTAAATGCATTAGTGCATAGAAATAGCCAAGCACATTTTGTGAGAAATTCTGCTGTTTCTTTCCTTTGTGGGAAATGGAAACAAGGTTTCTGTCCAGCAGTAATTCCTTGTGTCTTATGCATCCTTGAGGTTCTGAGAAAAGAATGTGGAGGTGGGGGAATAGTGCATGCAAAAATAACTTTCATTTGTATGCAAATTTGCTTTCATTAGGATTTTCAGTTCTTTTTTCTTAGATGTATTACACCAGTGTTTGGAGGCCTGCTGTACAAACACATGAATTCTGCATTGCTAACATCCCTTTGTGCAAGAGCTGTTGAGCCACATCTGTGTGATTTAAGGAGAGCTGCCACTTGTTGTGTCTTGGCTTTTGCAAAGTTTTTAGAGGAGATTTGTCTTGCCCCATCTACAGTGTTTGAAAGTCAACTGTCCATGCATGATTGGGCTGTCTTAGACCCATTTTATAGCCCAGAAAGGGACAGGAACCTTCAGAGACACATTGACCTTTGTCTGTTGGTCTGCATTGTCTATAAAAAGAAGTCTAGGTTGATTAACTCGAACTTGAAGTTCAGGTCACTGACTCCCACTCTGTGATTCCTTAACTTGCAAGAACCACTCTCACCAGATGGATGCTTTCTGTTGAAGTTGTGCATCACAGGACTGCTATTTTGCCAGCTATTCAGGAAAATGTGCATGTGGGCCATACGGCTAAAAGTAGCCTTGATGTGTGGTGATTTAAATAGACCTTCTCCTGCTTGCTTTGTGGTTTTGTTGTTTTTTTTTTTTTAGTTTCTATGACATGGAAAGGATGAAGAGAGAGAAGCTGGTTGAACATCCTATTCATAGGAATAATTACTATTGTAAGGCGTTTGAAGGGAAAAAAAAATTATTTGATTCCCACAAAGAGAAAGGCAAGAGCTGAGACAATGAGCCATCAATGAATACATATTAAACCAGCCACCCTCTAGTAGAGTATGGACTCATAGTTAGAGCTGATCTGAGCTCCCTTTCTGATTTTGTCACTGATTTGATACAAGATGATAGGTGAAATGGGTAACATCATTCTCCATTAATCATAAAAGAAATAAAAGCTCAGTTGTTACCACCAATGATTTCCAGACTTATTGATATTAATGAGGTCTTACAAATGTTAAAAAAAAAAAAAATGATAATGCTGTCAGTAGCTGGATGCTAGTTCTCAGCAAAACAATGTATTTTAAGTATTTTAAGTCCCATTATCCTTTAAATTCCTGTATCATTTTGCTTTTTGTTTTGTTCTGATATGTCAAGCCTGTGGAGCAATATTCTTTCCTAGTCCTCTTGCCTTGGCAAGAAGACACAAAGGCCAGTGAAAGTTATGTGATTTATTCTAATTTTCCTTATAACATCTCTCTTGATACACTGAAACTCCAAGTGGGCAAACGCTCCCAGTCCAGGAAGGCAAAGCTTGTCAGATGTTACCATGACAACCTGAGTGTAATTAAGTCCCGTTTCAGCTGCTAACAGCTGTGTGCATTTTATCTGTCATGAAGATTATATATATACACACACATAGATAAATATATATCTACATGGAAGTGTACAGTGAGGATATCTGCATCTATCTAGATGTACATAAACCCACACCTAAATTGCTACCCCCATGCACTTCCATATTAACTGAGCTGAATAAAAAAAATTTGCAAAGACCTTGCTGTTCTTAAGGATACTGAAGCACCAAAGCTTCTCCATTGCCTTTTCTTTTACAACCAACCATTTTTAATGAAGTGTGGAAAAATAAATATTTATAGGCAAGAAAAAAGAAACCTAGCCTCAGGGTTAGAGTTTCCAGCATCTTTTCAAATTGGTCATAGAGACTATAATTTTTGTTCCTATTAAGGAGGAAATAGGAGCTGTTTCCTAACATTAAATGTCTCTTGCAAATGCATCAAGTTCTGAAATAAGCCACTTAACCTTTAGGTAATTCTTCCTGACTTCCTGCAGGAAGCCATTCTCATGTGCATTGCTTCTGCACTCAGAATGGTGTGTGCTGTGGTGTGTCTCAGCACCACACTCCTTAGAGTGCAGTGTCTCTAGGATGGGCTGGACCCTCTGCATCCCACGGCACAGTCAGTGCTGCTCTGCCACATCCTGTGCAGTGGACAGCAGAGGCCAGGAGTTGCTGCAGGTATCCTCTCACAGGAGAAGGAACCTGCAGGAATGGATACTCAGACCACTCAAAAATAGGTGCCCAACTGATGTCCCTCAGTAACCAACTGGGACAAGAACCTTTTGAGAGCTACCTAAAGCAGATCTGTTCACTGGCAGGAATATGACTACCTTTCTGAGCTCACTAGACTTCCTTGCCTGTGCAAGAGGCTGCACTGGGCCTGCTTGGAGGATGTGAAGACATTTCATTGTGTCTCAGAGGGTTACAGAATTGTCACTTAATAAACAGTGGTTCAGTTGATTGTGCTCAAGGTAAACATACTTGCTGTGTGGCTCTTAAAGGATGTGGGGTTTTGTGAGATATCACATGTAACTTGTTTGAGGCTGTGAATATATTAGACTCCCACTCAAGTTTAGATACACATTCTTCCACCAGAGAAGTTTAACCCTTCATGGAGCCCATAGGGATACAGTAAAGATGGAGAACTTCATAATTAATAAATTTCTTTTCTAATGTCTGTATAAATCGTCATAAATGACACCAGTTTCAGTAGGAACTGATGGTCAAGGGCTTAAGTCAACCATTTATGGGAAAATAAAGGAAGATGAGGAGGTAAAAAAAATGAAGAACTGCTTTTGGGAAAGATAGTTCACAAAATAAATGCAGTGTAATGAAGGCACCAATGGTATTCAAAAGACAATAAGCTCTGGACATATTTTCTAATTCCGAGATTGTTGTTGTTGCTGTTTTTTAATGTTCTCTAGGTTTGCACCTGCTATAAACCATACAGGTGTGGATGCCCAGTGTGTTTGGCTGGCCTTTGGGTGGTGGTGGTTTTTGTTTTTTGGTTTTTTGGGGTTTTTTTGGGTTGGTTTTATTTTTTAATTGTAATAATCTGAGCTGGTGAATAAGCTGCATTCTCCTGCTCTTTCGCTTTGTGTGTGTGAAAATATGAGTGCCAAGGGATCCTGTGAACTTTCTGTTTTAGGAAGGAATCTCATTGTGATCTGCATTTTGGGAATGCAGAATTTCCCCTGAGTAAGTGAACAGGGTTATGTCCCTGAATACTTTTTGCCTGGGGGACAAAGTAGAGGGAGGCTGCAGGAAGAGATGCCAGCAGTGTGTGATTATGTCCATAAGGTCCTTTGTCTAAGGCACAGTTCTCAGAGGTCAGCTAAATGTGCAGCTCTATTTTTGAGTGCCTGGCTGCAGAAAGGTAAGTCATTTGGCATCACTTTGCTTGAAATTATTTATCTCAATCCTACCCATTCTTCTTTCCCAGGAGGTCTCCTTGGTCATAGGTCATAGAGTTCCTCTTTCCACTGTAAGTGATCGTGTCAGGACATTTTTTTTCTTTTTTTTTTCTATAGGAGATGATTGCAAAGTGTAAGTTAGGTATTTTGATTAAAAGATTCTTAAAAATCCATTGAGAATGTGTTTCATTTGTGTGTATATGCCCATAGGCATGTGAAACTTGGAATATCCTCAAGCTTGGATACAATAATGGGCACATCCTAGGCACAGGTATCCTGCACTGGGCACTGGTAAGGGTTTAGCTACAGATGCAAGATAAAGTGCGAACAGTGTGCTATAAGTTAGCCTGAATCCAGAGAAATTAGAACAATTGAATGTCATGCTGTACATTTAGCATGGCCTAAATGATTCCTCAGAGAAAAAAAATACATTCAGCATTTTGTGGTATTTATATGAGGGAAGTGCTGTTAAGGGAAAAGGGTGAGATGAAGGTTTCAAACAAAATAAATGGAATTTCATGAAGACATTAAAAGGAGAAAAAGAGTTGGAATGGTGTGAAGATTGGGGTGACAGGGAGTAGGAGACCTTTGCAGAGTATGGAGCTTTTCCTTAGAGGAATTTGTATGGGTTTTGGTTTGAAGAATTCTGTGAATTATCAAAATATATTCTCCCTCCACCCACATCTGGTTCCTTTTCCTCCCCAAAAAAAACCACCAAACCAAATAAAAAGAGATTATGGAAATTGTTCATTTTTGCTGAAATAATTCCAAACTCAAGATGTCAAAGAATGATTTTCAGGTCCAACATGAAAAGCTCCAGTTCTTAATTTCAAGTTGGCATATGCTTTATCAGACTGGAAATTCCATCTCTGAATGGAAGCGGAAGAAATAATAAACTTGTAATTGGGATAATATGGTACCAAGATTAGCTTCCTACATAGCTGCAATGCCTCAAGTAATTTTATTGGGACTGTGATATACCCAGCTATATCCAAGATTATTTTGTCTTGATTTAGATAGATAGATAGATAGATAGATAGATAGATAGATAGATAGATAGATAGATAGATATGATATACTTAAATCCCCCACTGATATGTTATAGCTGGGTAGCCATTTTGTGAAGTACAAAGTACTTCACAATACTCTCAGAGGAAAAGGAAAACATCAGCACTACTGCTTTTTGTGTGTCATTTCTGGGTTTCTGCTGCCCTTTTTATACCCCATGAGAGCTGACACCATGAGGAAAATGTTTCACTGGCAGTTTGTATGGAGAAGTGGAGGAAGGTGAGGATGGGATGTGCAAGGGATAGAGAGGTCAAATATTTACAGAACTAGGTCACACTTTCCAAGCTCAACTTCTGGATAGCAATTACAAAGAAAAAACTCATTCCTTCAGAAACCAGGATGTGCCCTGAATAAGGAGGAGTCTGTAAGAAAATTAAAAACATGTTTATCACACAGTCAAAGGATCTGCTTGGAACTGGGAGATTCAGCAGTTTGAATGTGCCTTTGGACTGTAAATAGACCCAAACCCCTATCTACCAGGCAAACAGACTCCAGTCCTTTTTAACATAAGATTTGCTTTAATTGTAAAAGCATATTACCATTTATCACCCCACATTAATCCCTAACCATACACCTCCTTAGCCTCTCTTATCCAGTAACTTTACTCAGCCTACTATAACAGATATAAATCTACATCTACATCTCAAACATATTCATGAATCTCTGTCAAAAAAAACCCCACAAAACATCAAAAAACCAAAAACCACCCTCTTCCCCATCAAGTGCAGGATTAAGCCAGCAGAGGTGTGCCTGTGCTAAGTCTTGCTTTGTTAGTCCTGAAGCTGAAGCTCCCCAGAGGTGCCTGTGTCCCACAATGAGGGACAGGGACAGTCTCCCTGCCAGCCTGGCATGTGTAGCCCATAAATCCTTTTCCTTTCAGAGTGTAGGTGTTTGGTGTCATGGTGCTTTACGCATCTCCTCAGTTGCTGCCAAAGCTGCCTGAGGTCTGTGGCGATGGATCAGGGTTTTGATGTTGGTTTGCCTGTCTGTACACTTTGCTAATTAGAATAATAAAACTCGTAGCAAATCTTCAGGCATCAGCCATGCATTGCATCAATTAAAAACATCAAAAACAAAGTCTCTCCTGGTTCCTCTCCCTTCCACTTGATCTCTTACTCCATGGGATGATGTAACAGTTTCCCTAAGTCCTTCTCCTAATTACTGTGTTCCTTTCTCACTGAGCTTTCTTGCAACCCCAATTCTCTTCTCACATTTTATTTGCTTGCCCTTATTTTTGCTGCTAGGGGACACCACTACTCTAATAGGAGAAAAAAAACATTTGCTGAGCTTATGTACTCTGTCAGAAATGTAAGCATAAGATTTTTAACTAATTTTTTCTTCTTGTTTAATTTGAAATTGACTTTTAAAGTTTTATGTAACATACCAATTTTTGCAGGATTTCTTCCAAAGGATAGATAAGTACTCTTATCTCTGTTGCATGTGGGGTATTCAAGACAAGCAACTTTGAATTAGATGAGCTCATATGTTCTACTGGATAAATTCTAAGCCTACTAAGCATGTAGGTTGATACCTTAGGACATTGACAAAACATGATTGTATGGAGTTAAGATAAAACACCCTGAACATTAATTTTGACAGAGCTTGGATTCAGTTTTGAACTGTTAGAATTTAAACTCAGTTCTCTTGTTTAACTGATGCAGAAATATAAAATACTTGGAGGAAGACAGAGACACTGCCCTAAATTTTTTTAGGCAGTTAATATGTGCAAAACAAAGCAGAGAGAGATGCTTCACTGTAAAGATAATTTGTTGCGCAGAGTCTGAAAAATGAGATCATGGTATAAAGAGGCTATTTCCACACTGATGTAATTTCCTTATGGGCTTCTAATATAATTGTTTATTTTTCTTAGATTAAAGTAAAAATAGAAAGAGTGCACTGAATATTTCAGGTGATCCATAAATCATACTCTGGCTATTTTGGTCTTGTCATCTCACTTTGTCCAGCTTGAATTTTATTGTGGCATGTGGTAGAAAAGAAAAACACTGCTCAGTGGAACTCAACACCAAGCGTGTAGGCATGGATATAAACACCCCCCCACACACACACACGGATATTACATGTCCCAAAATTCAGACAATCAATATTTTGTCTTTTTTCCCTCCTATTTAATCTCTCTTGTCCCTTTGATTTTGTGTACAAGCTTTTGCTGTTGCTGATGAAATCCAGCATGGAGAATCTCATGACAGAGGGCAGTGCTTCCCCATCATCTTCTCCCTTTTCCTGACTCAGGCAGTTCAGAGAAGCATCTCAAACACAGGAATGTTTCTGAGCCTGAACTCTCAGCCTTTCATGCCTCACTTTTCAGACTCTCTTCTCTGCTTTCACAATGTTTGTTTGCTTGACATCACATTAAAACCTACTTTTGCTGGGACTTCCTTTGAAAGCTCTATATCCAACCACAGCAATACCCTTATTTCCCTTTCCTCCTTCCTCTCACTCTCTTCATCTGTGAATACTCAGAGCTGCTGTTGGGGAAGTGACTTGCACCAGGGCAAACTGCATTTAATTCAAGTCACTACTTACACCTACAGAGCTGCCTTCCTGCTGTTCAGCATATGTTATGAATCCCCTCTCGGTGCCTTGTCCATCCGCCTTGGCAATTTAATTCAAGTTGCACAGCATCATGCTTAGAGTCTACAGTTTGCTCTCAAGTGTCAGCCAAGATGGCTGCTGTCATATTCATTTAAACATCCCATGTAGATGAGCCTTTGTATGACAGGAGAAGGGATTTGGTGGGTCAAAACCAGCACGAACCAGGAGACACAGCAGTTCCTTTTTCTAGCTGAACTATCCTGACATTTCTGACCAGACTTCACATGCCACAAAGGACTGACTGCAACACACACCTTCCTGATGAGTTTCTTCTTAATTAATTTTTCTCTTCAAAGAAGTTATGGGGGGGTTGATATGTTGATACATGGTACTTGCAGTCAGTCCAAAATAGAGATCTGTCTTGAAAATTTTGGACAATATTTTATTAAGAAAAACCTGGGAGCAAAAAACCCCAGATAATTGCAGGACTTACAAAGAAAGCACTAGGGACCAGAAAAGACAAAAAGTGAGCAGTGTTAGTGCATCTGACAACATGTAACAGGATGCCAGTTCTTGCATCCTTTGATTAAATCAACTCAAAGTTACTGTCTAGGAAGAGGAAAAAAGAAGGGGAGACTGGAGGAGATAGAGGATAAAGGTATATGGGGAACAGGGGGAAAGAAAGAGAAAGAAAAATCAATTGAAGCTGAGTGAGATTTTGTTTGCCAAGTTTCCAGCTGCTGCTCAGAGTGAATTTTTATGGCCAAGTTATAAACCTTTGAAAATAGGAGTTTCTAATGGAAATGCTGACAGACCCTTTACATGGTGACATTAACACTGGCCGCTCTGCAATTGTCCTTGCCTTCTTTTATTTATTTTCCTCTCTTTGTCCTTAAGGTCCTATCACACTTAGTGTGAGCCTGGCAAAGAAACAGAGAGAGAGGTCAAAATCCCTTAGAAACAGGAACTCTTTGTAAGCTGATGAAGCAGGCTGGGGAAGGGCAATTTCACTGTGTGGGGATAGAAACGCTTCAAGTTATTGTACCCTCCCACCACAAAGCCTATTGTGATGCAAATTAGTGTGCAATTTCTCAATATATATTGTTTTATCTTCTTTTTTTTTCTACTCCCAGTAGCTAAATTCCTTGTGAATGGTGTTCCTTCTCACACCCAATTAATGGAGTAAATTTTTAAGCTAATAAAAAAGTGAGCTTGAGAGAAAAAAAAAAAAAAAGAAAGAAAGGAATTGTACCCTGTATTTTCCTTTTGGTATTTTGTGTGTGTTTCAAATATCCAGGTCTCTTTCTTAGCTGAAATTAAAGTTGTCTTTTAGGAGAAAAATAGTCTTTCCTACCTGTTTATTAAGAAACTTGTTTATATTCTTACAGGCTTTTGATTTACTTGAAAAAATTCAACTTTCCTTGTGACTGAATGGCCTTAAAATGAGTCTCAAGCTGTATTTCTGAAGGAGGCAGTCACCTCTGGGTTGCTGAAAAAAAAATGGTCAGGAATATAACCTTGTCCATATTTGCTGCCACAAGCTTTTCCTTCATGTGTGCAGGTTGGGATGGGGAGCATCCAATGACCTGCAGAAAACAGGCTCTGTATGGAACCAGCAAAGGGATTAACAATTCTGAGGACAACTGGGGACACTACAAAAGATCTGGAAACTTTCCTGAAGGAAAGGGAGGAGGGCATGTGCAAGGAGTGAAATGAGGACATAGTCTTAGCCCCCTCATTTCCTTCAGTAACCCCATTGACTTGCCAGACAAAAGAGAAAAGTTTCTGCATCACCTGAGATTTAGTTTGGTCTTATCATTCTTGGAGACATTAGGCATAAAGAGGGTCTTTAATTAGAGAGGAGAAGAAAGCATTTCTGATCTTTTAAATCCTGGTGCTTACCTGTTCTGGGCCTTGCTGACTTGACTTTCCATCAGCAAGCTGTTGTGCGCACCAGTGCACCGGCAGCTGTCAGGGGGAGGGACGTCACATTAGTGAGGAGGGGTTTCTTATAAACTTCCCTGCATGCAAAGGCTCCTCCCTGCCAAGGTGGGTGGGTCCCAGGCTGGCCCCAGAGCGAGAAAGGCAAGTGTTGGGTCGCTAGATGAGCATTTGTAGTGTCTCTATGCATCCTCAGTGAGAAAAGGTGATGACACCTTCTCCCAAGAGATAATGGATACTCCCCTCCAGCAAGGCAGCCTGTTTGCCTGGTGGCACCACTCTCTACAATCTGTGTATCTGTTCTTCAGAGTTTGTGCCCTGAATGTAGCTGAATGCACCTGTAGAGCATTTGGGCATCATTGAATTTAATACATCTCAGTCATGCCTCTCTGCACTCCCCAAAAGGTGGAAGCCAAATACATTCTGCATGTTTCAGTGCTCTTCAAACACATTTAGCATCTTAACTTTATTTCTTGGTTTCCATTTTCATGGTACACAAAGGGTTTAATGTTTTCATTGTTATACGCAGTAGCTTAATTTTTTTCCTTGTAGCCTCTGGGCTGTTGCACCACTGTTATGAGATCCCTCCTAGGAACAGCAGGGCAGAAATGTTCTTTATTATGTGCTTGAATTTAACTTTTTTTTTTCCCTCTCCTCCCATCACTCCCCCCACAGTTTTATTTGCCTCTCTGGTTTTAATTAGCCTTGCTTTTCCAATTAACATCCTGGTCGGCTGCAGTGAGGCCAAAGGAGAGAACCAGAAAGGCATGGCAAGAACCCCTTTTCTGAGAAAGACTCGTGGCTGAGGCTTGGAGACTGAATTTTCCCAAGGTGGAGCTGCATTGATTGATTCTTAATAAAAGGAGAATTTAGGGCCCAGCGGCACTGTGGGTTTTTAACAGGCATTGTTCCTTGAAAATATTAAGCTCAGTAGGAAGCACGTTCCCCCTTGGCCTCTCCTAGTCTCAGGTACTGATATGGAAACTATCATCACATTTGAACCCCTTGCAACCTGTCCCTAGGTGGTAATGCTTTATGAATACCACTGAACAAGCAAAAAGAAGAAAGGAAACAGGAAAATAAAAGATTAAAGCAAAACCTTTTGGCTTGTCCCCCAGCACAATCAGCTTGGTATTTTCAATAAACAAAACAAAACAAAACAAAACAAAACAAAAAACAAACAAAAAAAAAAAAAAAAAAAAAAAAAAAAAAAAAAAAAAAAAAAAAAAAAAAAAAAAAAAAATTTGAGGCTGAGCAAATCCCTTAATTGGGACTTAAAGATTTTCTCAGACATTTACCAAAAGTGTCAAACTGCTGTTAGTGCATCACCTAATGTGATGCATTTATCTTCTCTAGCCTGGCACTTTCTTTAGATGAAGTGAGTCTGGATTTTCCTCCCTGATTTTCCTTCTCCAGCATTTATTCAGCAAATGGTGGGACACAGGCATTGTTGAAGTGTGGTCCCCTTGTCCAGCAGGGACAAACTGGCTCTACTGGTCCCAGACCTTCCATAATGGTCTATCCTTCCATAAGGGGTCATAGCAGATCACAGCCAAGCTAAAAGAGACCTGGATCAGCCTTGTTCCCTGGGGTCCAGTGCAGGCAAAGGTGGTGATGGTGACTTCCTGCCAGTGATGATATGTCCAGCTTTACTTTCTGTGCACAAACTCTGTTCTCTGGCTGGGGGATGATCTGCAGTCACAGAGTCCTTGATCTTAGTGTGGTTTAGCAAGATTCAAACCCTTCTAGGAAAGAATGGAAGGCACAAATTATACATGTGCGTATCTGTATTCAGATTGTAAGTGTTTGCATAATATTTCTAGATAAACAGAATCTTGTAAGAATATCACTTTTTAGAGAATATTTTTAGTCTGATACAGCCAGTATCTATTTATTGGCACAACCAAAGTTCAAAAAAAATCTTTGATCAAGGCAGAGAATCCACCTAAATAAGGACAAATTAACATTTTAAAGAACTCTTTTCCACCTGTGTTCTTGAACAGACTAAACTATCAGAACTTCATTTTTTCTCTCTGTCCTGCTTCCAATCTCTGCTCATTTTTCTAGCTGTGATCATGCATCCTTAATTCCATTCAGATTTCCTTCCTGTGAGAAGATGGTATTAAATTAATAGCTTTGCAGGAAATTAAAAAAAAAAAAAAAAAAAAAAAAAAAAAAAAAAAAAGCCAATATGTAAAGTACCTGGAGATTTAGCATTATGCTGAAGAAATTAATAATTACAACAATATGAATCTCATTGCTTTGCCCAGCCCACCAAAAAATTAACAAGTCTCTTCCCCTCTAGAGATAAAAATCTTATTTAGATCTGTCAGGAATATACTTTTGTTGCTTTTCAATATCATTGTCAGTGTGGGGACAGGGGGAGGGGAAGAAGATTCTATGTAATGTAACTGATTTTGAATCTAAATATTTGATCACATCAATCTCTGCTGAGATTTGTTTGGTTGTTTGTTTTTTTTCCTTATCCTACTTCTAACTTTTTTTTTACCCTCTTCCCACTAGGATGGTGTCGCGTTAGTCATACTTCCAAAAGAGCTCTGTGTTAGACCCTGGATTCAGCCCTGGAAGGGTTATTATTAATAGTGATGTTTCTCAGTAAACTTGCCTCCCAAGGTTGCTGTAGCCAAGATTGTTTAGAAAACTCCATTGGGATACTTGTAAGGGACACCTTGGGTCTAATGTACTAGCATTTAATGGACAAATCTATTTAGGTCCCTGTGTTAATATAAAATGGTTTTGTTAGTTGTGAAGCAGGCACAAAGCACTACTAATAACAGCTGTGAAACAGAGCTAATTTGAGCATCAGTGACCACCTGAATACTGGAAATTCAGGGCACTCTTAAAGCCTCTCTGCTCTTGATGAATAAAATTGGATTGATGTAAATTTTCTTTATTAAAAGAGAAAATCTTACTTCCCACAGAATTTTTTCACTTCTTTAAAAGCAAAAGTTACATTTTTGAGAGAAGAGCATCATTCAATAGCTAGGAGAAGTATATTCCCTGATTTTCCATGGCTTATTTTGGAAGGCTGATCCCAGGTTGGTCTTGTAATTCAAAAGGATTTGGAGACTGTGCTAACATAATAATGGCAATATTGGTGCTATTAATTTTGTGCTTCACTCTGCCTTGCCCTGCCATGTTGCAGTTTTAGGACTGGACAGACTTGTCTCCTGCTCTGTAGGGAACTGTCAGCCAGATGATCTCCCCAGCTCAGGGTGCTGCTTAATTTCCCTGGTAAAGTGTTGCAGTAGCCAGAGCTCCACAGAAGTGGGGAGTCAGCAGAGATTTCTGAGTAAAAAGAGGTACATTTTTTCTTCAGCATTGTAGCTCCCAGTGTGGGGTAAAATTGTCTCAGAATCCAGCCAGGTCTCTACTTTCTGTGACAGAGTGAAAGGAGGGTAAAGAGAGCAGAGAGGAAAAGAGAAAGAGAGACACCTGACCATGATGCAGACACTTTCTTCCTATCCCCAATTACCCATGTTTCCTTTCATCTGCCTCTTTTTAAAATCACGTTTTCCACAGCTCACAAAAGTGGTCTTTGTGTCTGTCCTTTTCTTTGTACATTGAATAATGCAGTGGTTTTACATTTCCTCTTGGAAGACTAAATTCTCACATGCTTGGGTCCTGTTCAGAATCTGGCATCACAATCAATTTCTGTTCACTATGGCAGCAGGAGTAAAGACCCTATTCGGAGAAAGAGTGGGGGAAAAAATATGGGGCATTTTTTCGGAGGAAACCTTGTAGAAGAGTAGAAAGTTACAGATGAGTTAGCATTTTTTCTCTAGGACAACTGGGTCCTAGAAGGAAAGTTTTTGGACTGCTGGGAACTAGAGACTGTTGGTATGTGATGTTATCTAGGTGTTGGATAACAACAGAGCAAGAAAAACACAAGAAGCAAAAGGCCATTTGACCAGCCCATCTGCACAGTGTCTGCGCTGCTGTGCTCTTAACTGATGTGTTGTTTTGGCTTTTCTTCCTGGGGCCTGTGGTGGATAATACCAACAGTTTTCATGCTGCCCTGGTTCCCTGTGTGCACCAGTGTAGCTCAGACTTTCTGTGACCCTGTGAATATCACCTTCAGTGGCATGGATCTGTCCTGTTGCTCTTGACTCTGCAGTGCCATGCAGGCTCTCCTGTAACTGACAGGTGCATTTCTCAGGGGACTTATTTGTCAACCTGGAATTCCCATTCCCCTGCTTTAGCAAAAACCTGTCTACATGATTAGCATGGGGACTGCTGATTCACCAAGTGGGAAACAAGAGGAGATTGTTCATTTGCTAATGTCAGATGTCAGTTCAAGGTAATCTCTGACCCTTGGTCAGGTCTCAGGAAATGAAGCTAAGTGATACCTTGGCGAGTTTACTTTGACAGAAGAAGCAAAATATTAGTACAAATTATGTAGAGATTAAAAAGAAAAAAATAATATGGAAAAAGTCTCCCATGGGGGAAAATTTGGTAGCAAGGAATTCCCAGTGTATTATCTCTTTGAAGGTATCTTCATCCACCTTTGTGAATTTTTACTTAAAAAAAAAACCAAAACAACGTAATCTTAACTTAATCCTGTTCAAGTTTCAAGGAGAATTGGAAGAGGATATCAGGGGAAAGAAAAAAAA
>WEIU01016507.1:59682-77786 GCA_013389925.1 Aegithalos caudatus
TTTGTTTTGTTTTGTTTTGTTTTGTTTTGTTTCATTGTTAGCAGGTTTGTTTGTTTGTTTGTTTGTTTGTTTTGTTTTTTTCTCTAGTTTCCTCCTTCCCATAGATTCTCCTTCGATGTGCTGTTTTCTTAAAGCTAATTTGTTTCTTATTCATCTTCCATCTGCCCCCTTAGGGAGGAGTTGGACCTCTTCTCTTTTCACCCACAGGCTCTATTTCCTGCCGTCATTTGGTGTGTGACTGTGTTTTAGGGTTCGTTTTAATTATCATTAGTGTCCTGAAATGACCTACAAGCGTAAGCTGCTTTGCATTCCTGAAAGCTGGTGTGGAGTAATGCCTGGTCGGCTCCTCTCAGGCTGGGTGGGAGCTCTGTGACGGATCACGGCTCAGCTCCTCGCCTCGCTCTCTGCCCTTCACCCACCCGCCTGCACCCTGGGGAGCCCACACAGAGCTGCCTTCCCCTGTCACCCCACAGCTGATTGAAAACCTTGCTCCATGGATTAAGACACAAAAGTCCTACGTGAATTAAATTGCTCAGTCTCAGCTCTTTCCTTCTATGAGAGATTTTAGAGAACAAAAGCCCCTGTAGGTTGTTTTTTCACATTTCAGCACAATTGGGGCGTCTTGCTCTGAACAAAAGAGATGTGAAGCTGAAGGCAACTTGCAGGGCTGGTTGTTGGACACTGTCCTCCTACCCTCCCCTCTGTTCTCTGCACCAACTGCAAAGAGTTCAGAAGATGTTCCAGTTATACACATGGCGGGAGTTTTTCCCCCTGCACCTTGGCCTGAATGTACCCAGGGTCCAGAACTGCCCTGGCCCCAAGTGTGTATTCCCTGATACTGTCACTTGAATTAACGACAGATGACTTTCACATCATTGCTGCCCTGACAACATTAATCTGATGTGGCTTTCACAGCTTTAGTTGCAAATCCAATCACTTGATGGATGGGAATGTTTACCCACCCCAAATCTCAACTTTCCTGCCTTCCCCGCCTCCCAGCTAGTGTCAGCCAAGTCAGCAAGATCTCTGTCCATAAAATATAGCAAGCAAGCTGCAACTTTGCAGTCTTACTGGGATTTATGGACAGGCTTAAGTGATAGAGGATATTTTCTTTTTGTTTTGTTTTTGTCCTTTTAGGCTTTTATAAACAAACATTTTCCATTAGTAGCTTTGTTTTCCTGAGTTCCATGTCAACCCAGGTCAGCTGATTCAGAGACCTTGCCCATCTTTCACAGCCACCTTAATTGCAATGAGTATTGCAGCAAACTGAGAGATGAATTTCAGTTTCTGGAGCATGGAATAAAATTCTTGCAAATAACTTTTAAGACTTAAATCTCCTTTTCTTTGTCAAATCGATAGAGAATTGGAATATTGAAGAATATTGAGAAAGGTATGGGGGACAAACTGGAATAAAACAACAAAAAATTGGCAAAAAAAGCAACCACATCTCACTCTCCTTTTTCTCTAATAGGATAGTAGAGGGCTGAGTATTGCTTCTTTTGCTATTGGCCTCCTCACATGACTATCTCAAATACACCCTTTCTCTGACAAAATCAAGCAATGCAATGTTTATTTGCTTTTGTATTTGGATGTAATCCATGTCCTATTTTTTGTGACTTCACCATGTGTGGGGTAGAAATATTGATTGTTATTGCTACAATCAAGGCTTTTAAAACCTCTTTTAGTAGATAGAATGGGTCATTTTGTAAAGACTGGTCCCATTCTCTAAAAATTAGAAGGATTTTGTGTCATCCTCCCTCTGCTAGCTCACTGTTATCCATAAAGCATTGGCTTTACAATGCATTAGTGTCCTCTTTATAATCTCTCTCTGTTCCTCTCTCTGACTTTCCTTGAAAGGACAATGTCAAGATAAAAACCAAATATTTACTCTTGTGGGTGTAGACAAATCCTTTCTGTGTTACTTATAACACCTCAGATTATGAAATTGGACATGATTTCAATCCTCTAATTGACCTGTCATCATTTAGGCTATTTACTTTAGTTCTTGTGGTGCTCACAGCTTGGACAGTGAGTTCAAAGGAGGATAGAGGAAGAGATATTTTATTTGTAAGTTTGATGTTTTTAGTCCTTCTACGGCAGTAAACCTTTACATCAGGTACACCAAGAGGAACAGCCTGACATTAGCTGTGAGTAAGCATGGTGTAAAATCACCTCCCAAAAATGTTATTTTGCTTCTCTGGTCTCTCATTAAAGAACTACAAAGCATAATTTGAGGAAATTTTCATGTAAGTGCTAGCCTGGCTATTAAGTTTTTTGTATTGACCCTGAATGTATACTGTAGTGAGAGAAATGCAGTTTGGTAGTATGGGTGTGACTCATATGCACTGCAAGCTTTATTTGAGGGAGCAGTAAAGTCAATTGGAAGACCTCTGTTGATTTCAGCATTATCTTCCTGGCTTATATGTACTGACCTATACTACCGAGGTAATTCTAATAATCTAAAGGATACCATTGTTAGAGACTCAGTCCCTTTGTAATAGATATCAGAAGGCCCTTCATTTCCAACCATCACTGTTGAAGGATGGCCTTATGTCAACATGCTTCAAAGGTATGATACAGAAACTAACATTTTTCTACCTTCTGCAAAGCAATTTCCAAGTAAACATACACTAATCCCTTTGAGAGGTCTTGGCTTAGGTTTAACACCAGATCATTATCTGTTGTCTTGAAACTTAATCACTTTTGCTGAAACTTTTTTGTGAGGGACTGAGAAGAGCAGAGTGAAGGAGGAAAAGAAAAGTGTTCAACCTTTCCAAAGGGTTGGGATGTGAGACGCACTCTTCTATCTAAAACAACCACTAAGTTTCAGCAGGCATGTTGGTGCTTGGTGCCTACTCACATCATTTTATAGAATTTTCTGAAGACGGTGTTGTTGAATGATGAACAGGAATAGGTTCAAGCTTTCTGAGAGGTCCAAGGACACTCGTGGGATGCTGCAACCTTTTCATTTCTAAGGGCAAGGTATTGCTGCTTGTTGGAGTGGACAGGTTCATCCTTCACATGTACAACAGTGACTGTTTTGGTCAACACAAAAACAGATTGATTGTCACCCTGAGGTGACTCAGTATGCTTGGGAGGACTGGGAATGCATCTAAGGGTGCATCTTGCCTGTGTCCAACAGAGATAAGCTGCTGGATTGTAGGATTATAGGAGAATTTTTGAGATTAAAAATACTCCTGGCCTGGAGCTTGCCTTCTTCTCTGACTGTATACTTGCGGTTTAAGCACAACTTTGTGCCTAATCACAATATATTTCATTGACAGTAACTGTTAAAATGTTTTTGTTTTTGCCTTCTGCCTAATAACCATTGAGAGGTAGGCTGTGCTCTGCACATGGCAAGGAGTAAGTTAATGACTGTCATTTCAATTGCTTGTAAGAGATATTGGGAAGATTTTCACATGTTCCCTTCTCTACCTAGCATCTTCTCTCAAAGGCAGGAGGGTGGCAAAATTCAGATGTGACTGTCACTGCCCATGGCAGTAAATCCATGACAGAGCCTTGATTACAGTCCATCTCTTCAAATTTGTTGCCTAGTTCTCTAGCTAGCTGACAGACAGAGCGGAATTGGCTGAAAGTGTGAGATCAGATGGAGTGGGTATTACTTGTATCTTTGCTTCTGCTCTCAATGGTGGCCTTGATTGAGTTCATGATCTTGTCTGTTCCTGTATCTCGCCATTGGAGGATAAAGTCTGCCATCTGCATGTCCTTTTCTAGCAAGGCTTATATCCTGGTGACCAGATACATCAAAAGTTTAAAAATCTTGCTCCTGAAACTACAGTGGTGGGAACCCAAGAAGCTTTTGAGGGAAGGTGTCTTTCTTTGTTTGTCTGCCTTTTTAACCAGTCTCTTTCACAAATCAAGTTGTTACCCAACCAGTTGACTCCTTGGCAATTGGGATACCAAGCTGGAGTACCAAAATGCGGGCTTTCCAGGGGAGAGTCTCAAAAGTAAAAGGAAAAAAACTGGCTTTTGTAAAAAAAAAAAAATCTGAAATGGAAAGCATCAATCTGTTTTAATACAGATGCCCAGAGAGGGTAAAGATAAGAGGGGAGAAAACAGAGTTAAAAATTGCAATCGGTGTGTACTGGGCACGATCAGCTGAAGAGTTAAGTGACAGAGCCTTATTCACTCATATTAATTAATAATTGATTCAGTAACAAATCACTAATGTTGCATTAGTCATGGTGAATAAGATAATAAATGTGTCCTGTCCAGGGAATGCAATGTTGTTAGAATTCAGCTGAAATTATTCATAAATGTGCTACTTTTCCTCATCTCCAACTACTGCTAGTTTAGCTTTTCTTTTTAATCTTCCTAAGCTGTCACATTAGATGGTGGAGCTAGTCACATTCTATATACAGTGGGATATTAAGGAGAACTGTGGAGACATTATGTCAAATTTCAATAGATAATAGACACAAATTGAGAAACAAAGTGCCTCCATGCTTTTTTGTGTTCCTCATCTAGCTTAATAAATAAATAAAATAGAAGCCCAAAGGCTATTTAATATCTTCTGCATGTGGCCCCTGCCGATTTTCTGCCCCCTCCTTCTTTTTCTGCTTGTGGAAGGAGCTCCAAGGACTTCTGTAGCCCTTCAGTCAGATGTGCAGTCTCCTGACTGAAGAGGCTTCAGGGTGCCTGGTATTTGATATGCAGGGAGGATTCACAGCCCCTAACCCACCAGTCTGAAATGCCACCACATCTGGTTATGTACATGAACCACTCTTCACCAAGGCAGCCGGTCTCCTAGGTGACAGGAAATAAATGAGGGCCTGTAGTAGTATTTGGAACATGAGGAAAAAGGTGTTAGGCATGGAGAACCACTCAACCAGCAATTAAAGAGAAGGTGAGGCAGATGGAACAAGCTTGCTAAAGATGAGACGTGGTTAAGAATATCATAATTTAGATGATGTGAACAAAATATCTGTAGTTTATCAGTGAAAATGACACAGAGGACTAACACTCATGAAAGCAAGCCAGATAAATATGATAAGTATGCTTTTGGTTTTTTGTAATCAATGAGTGTAATTGAACTTTACCATAACTTCAAATGGGTGAATTTTTCATTGCTTGAAGTTTTCAAATCAACATTTGGATTTCTTCCTAGAAAAGATGCTTCAGCCAAGGGCAAGGTGTTCAGCAAGTGAGTGGAAATTGTGGTGCATCATGTTAACAAGGTGAGATTAGAGAAATCTGGCCTTAAACTCTTTGAACACAATCTTTAAATACATCTGGGAAATGGCAACCATATGAAACAAAAACCATCAGTTTAAAAATGAAGAATGCTGGAGAGATTATCAGTGTGTTCAAAGAGGGCAAATAATAAAGATAGGAAACAGTTCAGAACTGAGGGCTAATGGCAAGCAGTCTAGAAATAAGGACAAAGTAATTTTCAGCACAACAGATGGATAGTGGTAGAACATAGGGGATCTGATTTTAAAAGTGAGGAAAACATAGGGAATTCACATGCCTACAATATTTAGGGCTAGTCTGAATTGCAGTGGACGTCTTTGTTGGAATATAGGTCAGGAAGTCTTCAGTCCTGCTCTACTGATGTCCTTGCTGCACAGAAAAGCACATCCATCTGAGCAGACAGAAGACTTGGGCTGAGTCAAAGACCAGAGACATCACCAGAGGTTTGCTCAGTACCCTTGGAATACTGAGCTGGGAAAGGGAGGGGAGCACAGGAGAAATCAGTGAGCTGTTTGAAAACTGATCTCAGCTCTCCCTAGTTTGATAGGCATACTTTTCTTATCTATAGAAATTCTATACAACTTTCTAAAACTTATTGTCAATCTTTTTGTGCTTTCCTCAGATATTACCAATTTTGTCTTCAACATCCTGTTAAGATGTAGTTTTCACCAAGAGATTCTTGCCATAGTGCAGCAACACAGCAACCCATTTCTGCCTGGAGATGCAGAGGCCAGGGAAGGTTTATCTATACAGCCTGTGATTCCCCAAGCTGGATGACAGCCAAGATGACATTTTCAGATTGCTTTTNAAATTACCACTGCCATGGGGGCCACAGTGATCACACAACAAGAGGACCTCCCACCTCTGTCTCCCCATGCTTGGCTCCCTGGGTGCTACCAGGGAAAAACAAAGCCTAGCAGAAACGAGCATCACTTCTCCTGTAATCACACAAGATATGACACACTGTCTCTTCCTCCCCCGCCAGGTTACCTAACCCGTCGTGGTAGCAGGAGATGTACGTGTCTCCCTGGGAATGATGTCAGAGCGAGGCGTAGGGGGCTGGGGTTGTGCCAAATGGCAAGTCACATGCAGTATAGCTGTCTTCACCTCCTCCTCCAAAAGGCTCAGAGTTTACTCGCGTTCTGCAGTACACTACTCCTCTGTACAAGTGCAGTGCAGCTTGCTGCAATGCTCGGGGCTCGGGGACCAGGTTTCACATGTGTGTGTACACGTGTTGTGGAGGGGTACGGATGTCTGTGTGTGTAGGAGACAGGGCTCTCCTCCTCTCTCCCCGTTTTAGCGTCAGATTAGGGACATGGTCGCCCCTTGAGGCTATGCGGTCCCTTTAAGTGAAGTCTGAGCTCTCCACTCAGCAGGAGGGAGGAAAAAAGTGAAAATGGGGCTGGAGGGAAGTGGAGAGGACCGGAGTCCTTGGCTGGCTACTTACCCTGTCCCCTTGTCCTCCCTCCACTTCTACATTCCCTCTTCCTCCTGCCACCCGGCCCTCCCCCTCCCTCCATACACATACACTCCTTTTATTCTCAGTAAGTTATTAAAAATGTAGACATCACTGGCTCCCAGGGTCAATATGTTGTTTTTAAATTTAAACATGAATTTCCATTTCATTGAGCCTTCAGGCCTAATGAGATGTGCTTTGACAGGAGCAGCTAGCTGGAAAAGGCATGATTGAGGGGCGAGCCAATAATATTAACTCACAGCAGAGTGTGCACACACAGTGCTGGAGCCACGAGCCTTGATTCGCTCCTATCCAGGGCTCTGGATACAGCAGGCAAGGATTTCTGCTGCAGGCCCTGCAGTGAAATGTCAAATGCATTTAACCATCTGTGAGCTCTGCTTGCTTGTGCTGGCCCGAGTTGGACAGCCTAAATGGAGTTTCTTTCAGCTGGGATGACAGGGCCAGGAGGGCTCTGGAAGTTGGGCTTGTCAGTTTAGAGGGCGTCAGCTAAAACAAAGGGAAGAGCTTAAAGCTGTGGAGAAGGCACTGGGGTGGGACTCAGAAGATGTAGGCTTCCACTGGCTTAGTGTGTGACCTGGGTGGATCACTCTGCCTCTCTAGTAAGATCAGGAAAGTGGTGTTTGCATATCCTGGTGCTGGAGGTTTTTCCTTTCCCTGGACAGGTACTGCTAAGTGCCTCATTCTCCCTGGGGAAAGCTTCCAGCACACAAACTTGCCAATGTTTCCTGTGGACAACATGGATTTCCAACCCAGTCTGTATAAAGCACATGTGGGAGTCTCTGTCAGGATTGCACTCTGGGAAGAGACAGTAACCCTAACTCAATTTCCACAGGGAAAACCTACTCTCAATTGTGAGGAGGCCCACCCTACCAGCATGTTCTGAGTGCTAAGGGACTGTAGAGTCAGCCAGCCAGTCAGCCTGGCTCTGTCACCAAATAAATTTGTCATTGGAAGTGACATTTCCCCATATTTTGAAAGATGGCTGATTTGAGAATCTTTTTGTCTGTTACAGACAGAACCTCTTACCCAGCTCCAAGGCCCATGTTTTGTTATTCTTAAGGTGTGTAAGACCACAGATGTGTCAGAACATCAAGGAAGTGAGAATTCATGTAACAAAAGATAGGTTGGTCTAACTTTTCCAGCTTTCTATTAGAAAAGATATAAGTTGGAAAGAGTGAGCAAAGGACCTCGAAAATGAAGAAGAGAATTATTTGTGAGTTGTCTCCAAATTAGGATTACCATTAATATTTTATCAGAGCTGTGTTTGGGAGAAATTAGATATTTGACCTTTAGATTTTATGAAGAGATTTTTTCCCCCTCTGAAAATAGTGATTTAGCATTGATAAATTAAAAGGGGAAATAGAGAAGAAAATCAAGTTTGGGAAAAAAATAAATAATTTTGATTTTCAATACAAAATTGATGTTTCCCATAGACTCAATCCAATTAAAATGGTACTTTTGAAATCTTTATTTTTCTCTATCTGGGCATATAGAAAAATCCATTTCCCAGCCAGACCTAATCTAGACCCCTGGTGACTCAAATCACTTAGGAGGTTTCTGTCAAGTATAATTTGTAGAGCTTCCTTGGTTTTGTTGATCCAGACTTAAAATCAGGAAGAGTCTTTCTCATGGTACTTTACTGGGTTTGCTCCTGCTGAAATCCACAGCAGCAGATGCTGATTGTGTCTGTGTGTGCTTATAAAATATGAAGGAAAAATGAAGCATGATATTAAATGAAAAGTAAATCAAAGTAATAATTAATAATAAAGGTTGCTGAATATTCTGAATCTTTGAAAAGGGTTGGTTTCTTCCCCCCTGAATCCAGTGAGCACTCACTCGTATGAATAACATCACATGCATGAGTAATCCTTTTGAACTCAATGAAACTCAAGTTAAGTATGTGCAGGAGGCCCACACAGGATGGGGACCAGGAGCTTTAGCACTGAGCTGAGGAAAGCTGTAGCATTATGTTTGTACTGTTGCTTAATTGCAAAGCAGATGTAAATAGTAGGTCTCCCCAGCTCTATTCTGTTTGGGTTTAGCTGGAAGAGATTCCCTCTTGGTGCCTAATCCTTTCTGGACTCATGCATTTGTGGCCTTTAAAATGTGATATTTAGCTTTCAGAAAGCAAATAACAACCACTGTGCACTTTTTTGCACCTTTCTCCTTAGGGTCTTCCAAAGCACTTTTGACAACATTAACTGTTGAGACCTGACAACTCCTCTGTTGAGGGACAGCATTTCAGATTTGCCATTTCTTCTTCTCCCCCTTTCTGAGTCTGAATATATTTTTCACCCGCATAATGATATTTGGATCTTCCATAAAGTGTCTCCTGCTAAAAACATGTTTGTATAAGCTGAGTTTCCATTTCACATCTTTGCTAGGAATAAATTTCTAACCTCTACATACCTAAAATTTAGGAAAAATATAACTTATAAAAATCTTACATTTTGAGGGAAGTAGTTCAATATGTCTTAATGTTTGGTTTTGAGAGTCCTGGGTGCTCAATTCTGATTTAATAGAGAATTAGATAGATAAAGGTGAAGTATAATTTAGAGCATTGTGCCCAGTATCATATAAATTGTCAGTGTTAGGAGGAAGAATAAGAAACCCAGAGTACCAAATCCATTGCTTTATGTCCTGGCTGACACTCGTAGAAGGAGAGACACAAACTGCAGCAGCTTAGATGGTGTGAGATTTGCTGCCTTAACATACAGAATGTTTTCCATAAGCTGAGTTTCATGAGTCAGCATTTCAGAGAGCAATAACTTACAGTAATAAACAGGGAAAGAACACCAAGATTGTGTGGGTAAATTTGGTTCTAAAATGAGTGATGTACTTTGTGGCAATCAGGTACAGTTGTGATTTGAACCCCTTAAAGCCTGTGAAATATGTTCTCTGTTGGATGATTCCAGCTTTTTTTTCCCCCATCTTTTATTTTCAGGGCATTGGGTTTTGTTTGGTTTGGTTTTTTCTTTCTTTCTTTCTTTCTTTCTTTCTTTCTTTCTTTCTTTCTTTCTTTCTTTCTTTCTTTCTTTCTTTCTTTCTTTTTTGCTCACCTTCTCTTTAGCTTTAGCTGACTTTAAGGACAGGTACCTCAGTGGGATATTGTGCATTGCCACTACAGAAAAAGAGAACAGAGAGTGAGGCATGGAGAGGAAGAATACAAATTTCCCCATTCACTATTGATTTTTGTGATTTGCAGAGGGAAGCTGCTGTGGCTTCTATATGAAGGCTGTAGGTGGGGAAGATGGGGAAAATGATAAAGCAGATTCAGGAACAGTGGTTCCATGTAAATTTTTACCCATCCCTGGCTTTCTGCTCGATGGAATCTTGGAACAGGTTCAGGCTATTCATGTTCACAGAGAATTGGAAGCTTAGATCTCTGACCTTTTTAAAATCCATTTTGAGTCTCATCTTTCAGAGATTTAAACAAAAGATTTTGACCTAAAGGGCCATTGTTTTACACTTTCTGTTAGAGGTGATAAGAAAGGCTAAGAAGAAGGAGGGTAGAAGCAGAGATTGTCTGAAGCAGAACCTGCTGATTCAGGTAGTAATTTTGCAAGTGGGAGAAGGAAAGAGAAACCTGTGAAGGATGCAAGTTGCTGCTTTAAACCTGTAGCAGGAAATGTGGCAAGAACCTTTGAGGCACAGATGGAGTCACTGTTGGAATAATACAGTTTTCCCTACTATAGTCAGGCTCGGTGTTAGAGGAAAGAGACACCCCTGATTCTTTACTGCTACCATAATCAACTGTTTTTATTGCTCTTATACTTAGACCCTGAAGAGATGTCCCAAATAGCAGAACTTCAGAGGCTAAGAAGGTGTGGGGTCCAGCCATTTGGCATGGTGGGAGCTGAGACCTCTCACTATCTTAGCTTGAAATCTTCATTCTTGATGCTGATTTTTTTTTTTTTCTTGGAGTCCTTTCAATTTGGAAATTAGTAGCTATGAAAAGATGTCCATCCCAACCCTTCTTTATTTTCCTTCTCCCTCATTTTTTTCTTTTTAATACTTCTGTTTCTGTTTGGAGCAGATTTTGTGTGTGTTTCGGTAAACAAATAGGATTAAACTCTTCATACCTCTTCTTTTTCTCACTGACCCACTCAAAGAATTAAAAATGGAAATGTACTAGTGAGGAATTCTCCATAGTTAGAAATATTGGAAGGGTATAAACCCCTTCCCTAATCACTCTAGGAGGACTTTTGTGATAGAGAAGTGTGGTACCACTGGAGCTTCATCTCTGTTCTTCATCTTCAGAAGGAAACATCAGTGGGTGCAGAGAGAGGAGACATCTCACACACCAGACACATAAGAGGGAGGAAGGATTTGCTCCCTGTTGTGAGAAGGACTCACCCCAGACTTCAGAAAAGACTAGAGCAAAGCTCTTCCCCCTCTTACTCCTTTCTGCCCAGCTGCAGTAGGCTGCAGAGATGTAAGGACATTCAGTAAACAGACTGGCTCCAGCTATGGAGTGTTCTGTTGGGAAGAATGGATTGAAGCAAACCTTCATTTTGCCTGGATTTGAGCTATGTTTTTAGTCTTGTTTCCAAAGAAAATGGAGCTTATTCATTCATACAACCCACCCACATCTGCTTACCTGCTTTTGTTCTATCCTCATTTCCATCTATACTCCCCCACGACACTTTTTTACCTATCAGTGGGTTTCAACCACATCTAAAATATCCTGAAATTTTTAATGATGCAGCAGTTGTGTAAAAATTGACAGAGGAAAGAGATACCAATGCATTCCCCTCCTGAGGAGGTGGTGGCCAGAGCCTATCCAGGGCAGCAGCTCCAGTCTGCACTCAGACAGCAGCCAGTGCAGCTGGAATGAGCCACAGAGCTCACAGGGTTTTGGACAAAGTGAAACTTACAGAGGAGGCTGGCTTATTGAGATGGGAGAGCACGGGAGGCCTGAGATGCAAATCTGTAGCAAGCCAAGCTTCATTAGCTTGGCTTCATACTTCGAGAAAGCAATTATTATTTCCGAAGCTTTCACAGTGTATGGGGGATGTGGTGCTTAGCTTAGAAAAATGCCACGTCCTTGAAAAATACCTGTATTTTTGAAAGATCCAGGGTATGTACAGTCAGTCCTGAGTGCACTGAGACAAAGAGAGGAGAAGTTAACTAGGAAGCTTTGGGATATCTTGGAGCAGAGGCATTAATATCTAAGAATGATGTGGAAACTTCTCTACTGAAAAGAAGAAATCTTCCCCATGCAATAGGCAAAATGTTGAACCAATTGTTTCAGGATATTGTGAAGATCAAGAGGTATCCCTGGAGTGGAAGGTTTACCTAATTAAATAAATAACATCACTAGGCAAAATTGGTTTATGAAAATTTCCAGAGAAGGCACCTATGGTGACTCTCAAATATGGTTACCCATGTAACCCATTTCTGAGAAATTTCCATAATTGCTGAATTCCTGAGGATAAGAGCCTCTGGCTGGGAGGGATTGACTTGTATTCTTTCTATTTCTTCATCCACCAACATCTCCTATTTACTATCTAAAATAGGTGCTGGACTTGAAAAGTCATTAGCTGATTCTAGCACTACTGTATTCATTATCTCATCCTCATTTTTTGGGTATTCTGAATCCCACTAACTGAAGGATTGAAGTTTGAAACAGAATTCATTGGGAAGGAGCCATGGACAGATTGACAAAGCTGCTGTGGGATGAGAAACTGATAATTGTGGCAGATTTACAGTGACCTTTATAAACGGGCATTGGAACCTTCAGTTCAAGGAGGTAGTCATTAACCCTTTTCCAGATATTAAAAATAATGTCATAGGGTATTTTAAGTATGCAACATTTTTCCTCCTGATGACACACTTTCCTTTGGGTCTGATCTGAAAAGTGGCACATTCTCCCAGGGGCTAAGCTTCAAATAATGGAGGAAATGTGGGGAAAGAAGCTACTTTCACACTTCATAAAAGCAGGACAACTTTCCACCAGGGAGCCAGCAAGCAGTGTTCCTGTAGGGCCTGTAAAGGTGTGTTTAAAACTAAAGTGAGACAGGTTAAGAAAAGACTGCAATGATTACCAGGGGGCCAGGTGTTCCCTGTGTATAATAATCTGATTACTGCAACAGTGACATCAACACTTTCACTGATTTAGTGAATCAGTGGGTTCCACCCAGTTATTTCTTTGTGAAAATAAGAAAAAAATGGTAATACAACTTTTCTCACATTATAAAAAATTTCAGTACTCTGGAGTTATCTGAAATTTTGATGTTTTGGGACAATATGAAGCATTTTGTTTAAGAAAGGCAACTTGATGAGAACAGTAGCAGATTTCATTAGAATTTGATGGCAATTGGAGTCTTCAGTGTGCTGAGGCTGCTATGATTTTGGGGGGAGGGTGAAAATTGTTAGTTCCCCAGCATGTGAGTGAGGACACTGAAGAAATGAGAGTTGAAAGAATCTCTTGAAAGAAATATTTTGTGAACTTCTTGGGGGGACAAAAAAAAAGTGCTTTTGCTGAGTTTAGTGTCTTCTACCTCAGTGTTGTGACTATTTTTTTTTTTTTTCAAATTAAGTACAAAATTATTTTTTATGAAAACTCAGCAGGAGTGTCTTATATCCTGATGCACAGTGATAAGGAATTACCAAATAATTGATCATCAACATCTTGAGAGGTTTTGCGTCACTAGGAGGAAAGGCACCAACAATTTTGTCATCTCTGTGCAGAATGCTGGTCACAACTCCCTATAAACTTTGAACTGATGCCTCCCTTCAAGTCCAATGATCCCAGCCCACAGCTTTTCCAAGCACCATTTGAAGTCAGGATGAGTTTTGTTTCTGTGGCACTGCACACTTCATCCTACCCTTCAGAACACAGTAGTGGTGTGAAAAGTCAGATATTTCCTGGAAAAGATAAAGGAAGGATAATAAAACTGGTTCCAGGCAGCATTGATTGTATGACCTTATATGAACAGGTTTTTTTTCCTTATTTCCAGGATAAATATACTTGTTATGATGTCTGTTGGTCAGATCTCTAATAGGAAGAATAGACTGGCTCGTCTCCATTGCTCCTCTAAGCAAAAGTATCACTTTAATGAACCTAGTGTTCAGCATCCAGGGGACAAAAAGTGCACTCTGGCCTGGGAGGCAGGAGCAAGAGGGATGATTTTCCTCCATTAGTGTTTTGGAATATGAATAACTGCTTTGTCCCAGGGTGGCTGATCAGTCAGTAAGATATATATATATATTTTTTTTTTTTCCACAGCCCCCCACAGAGGTGGTGGGGGAAAAGGAGAGAACAGGAGAGAATAAGCTTCTTCCAGCTTCTTTTTCTTTCCTTGCTCTCCCTCGTTCCTTTGATGTAGGTGCTAGGACATGTGCACAGAGACAGTGAAAGGCCCAGGCACAGAGTGGACTGCCCAGAGCTGCCCCAGAGTGTCAGAGGAGCAAACACAGCCTGTCCATGGTGACCAGGATGTTCCAGCAACACTGTGCTGCTGGAGCGGAGCTGGTCTTTCCAACAACTCTTCCTCTGCTGTGTAAATGAAAATTGAGCTGGTAGTGTGGGACACTGAAGCTTGAAACAGGAATGTATCATGAACACAAAATGAAAGCAAATGACAGTTACTTTTATCTGTTTGTCTTTATTTCAGTGGATTCTCCCTTCACCCATTCCAACCTGCCTCCCGTCCTTTTTTATTGGGTGAATAACAGTCTTGAACAATCTGATAGTAGTTGCTAGCTCAGCTCCTTTGCTTTTGAGCTGTATTTATTACTCATTTCCTGATTTCTTACAAAAGAGTTCTGCTGCCTTTGAGATTTACAGAGGGGTCTTTTTTCTGCAAGGAATGGAAGAAGAAGCACAGAGAAGACTTTGCTCAAATCCGGCGGTGGAAAGAGTTTCCCCTCACCTTGTTGCTCTCACTGACCTTTTTTCCAACACTCACGCAAATTAAAATCAGGTTTTTTTAATCTATTCATCCCCTTCTCACTCTCTGTATATCAGCTTCACATTGCAGATAATCATTATCAAGAAAATCCTCCTACAGTGCACTTGTTGGTAGGGATCTGGAAAGGGTGTCTCTGTTCAGCTGCAAGGCAGGGCCAGACATATCTAATTGATGTATAATTATAACTTATTTGGTCTTCCAAACAGCTGCTGCTGCTGAAGCTTATCTAACCTTAAGAAGGACTGGCTTTAGCTACTGCAGCAGTCACCTCAGGAATGCCTCACCCAGACCCACAGTTTCTCTGGCTAGGGCTAATAGACATTAAGCCTATTGCTCTGTGTTTTGTTTCCAATTTGTGACATATCTGCTTTTGACAGCTGGCCTGCCCTGAGAGGACCTGGAGGTGTCCATTAGTGGAGAGAGCCCTAGGTGCACAGTGGGTTCTCCTCTGGCTGTGAAGGCTTTTCACCACCACCACCACACAAATGCAGTTTCTAAATGGGAGTTTTGGGGACTATAGCTGAGGAGGACATCTGTGGAAATGCTTTGGAACTTCAGTAGTGTGAACTCTTGGTGCAAGGCTGTGGTAATACCCAGGCAGGAACATACAGGCCCAAGGAGGCACCTTCCAGGCCCTCCTGATCAACCCAACTCAAGAAATAAACCTTTTTGTCCTGTGGCACTTTTTTATGAATGTGTTTGAACCCCTGCATGGTTCACATGTGAGCCAGGGAGAAATCGAGGAAGACATGGAAACACAGGTCACTGATTTACCTTTCACCCTGCCCTCTCTAATGGATTTGATTTACCTCTAAATTTTTTTCTGCAGAGGGGAGATCTGCCCATTTATGTGAAAAATTGCTGAATCCCAAGGATGATAAATGGCTTAATATCATCACATAATGACTGAGATATGAAAGAACCCAGGTGACTTGACTTCTCCAACTCTTTATGATTTTCATCCTGTTCCCTCCCTTTCTGAAAAGTGGTTTTGCACTAAAGTGTATGGGAACTGCTGCAGTTTATACTCACTGAATACAGCTTTTAAATTTGGGCTGGTAGACCTTTCTCTTGAGTACCTGCAATTTACAGCCCCTCCTCTCCACATTTAATTGTGTTTGTAAATAATCAGTATATCTCTGGGTGGAAAAATAAAAGCGCAAAGGATCTGTTAGAGGCTAGATTTGTAAACTAAATCTTTCCTCTGCAAAAAACATAGAGGGGAGGGGCCCTTTGGTAGTTTATTTCCTGCACAATTAAAAAGCTCTCATACTGCTGTAAATAAAACTCCAGTAACCAAAGTCAGCTGGCACCATGTGGAAATCACTGATTTTCAGGCTGAACAAAACTGTCCTTTTGTACACCTCTGCCATTTGTTGGCATTGAGCCGAAACAGTTTGAGTGTGTGTGGAGAGGCAGCTGGCTGTTTGCTCTGTGCCTTGCATGTGTAGCACCCAACACAGATATTTTCTGACTCAAAAAGAATATTTTGAGGATGTTGCATTGGTGAAAATGCATAATTATATGTTGGGTGGTAGGTCATTACTGTGCTGACTGCATTTGCTCCTTAAGCAGGCTGAGAGAAGCCAGTATATCCCAATAGCTAAGAAAGGATTTGCACGCCTGGCTGAGGATCTCAGTGCTTTATCTGCTCTAGTGAACCAAGCCTGCAGCTCCCACAAATTAAGAGAAATGCAGTCATTCAGGACCTTTTCCTTTGTCATTGATTTGCACAGTCTTGGGCCAGAAGGGTATTTAAGTGGAGACCGAGGGACAGAGCCTAGGTGTGGTTGTCCCCTAAGATGGCTTGCTCATTATTTCCTATTCCTAACATTAGATCACATTTTTTGTGGGGTTTTTTTGGTTGTTTTTTTGGGGGGAGGGGGATTTTTTGTTTGTTTGTTTTTAATTTATTCTTTGAAGGAGATGGTTTTTGGGTTGGGGTTCTGTTCTGGTTTTTGTTTGTTTGGTTGTTTGTTTTTGTGGGGTTTTATTTTTTGGTGGGTTTTTTGGGTTTTTTTTTTTTTGGTGACTGGGAGGAAAAAAATATCCATGACAGGTATAAGACCAGGATATTTTCATGTGAAGTTTCAAAGTGCCATTTCCTGTCAGCTGAATATCTTGGTGAAGGAACCAGCCTCCAGGACACCTGCCCCTGCCTCATGGGCTATGGAAGAGATCCTTGCTCAGTGTCAGTAGCAAATCTGCACTGTGCATGTACATGTAGCAGAAAATGTCTTTATCCCATTTTCTTCATTTTAGCGTCTTCTCACCAGTAAGATGTGCACAAATTGAAGGAAGTTCAGACAAGAGCCACAAAAATGATGAAGGGCCTGTGAGGTGTTGACTTATGAGGAGAGATTAAAAAGAACCAAATATGTGTAGCTTGGCTAAGGGATGACTGGGGAAAAGGGGAGGAAGGGAATGTGATTTTTATCTCCATGTATATACAAGGATGTAAATTACAAGGCAGGTGATGAACTGCTTATGATAGTACAAAGGAAGATTTATTAGAAGTTGTAGTAGGAAATTAAGCAAAGGAAATTTTCAGCTGAATATCAGGACAATTTTGTTAAGGGTATGATAACAATGATAAATATTTATATAACATTTTAATAGTGAGAAGGGGAGAATGGTAGAACAACGATACCTACATCCAGTGTTTCAAGGCAATAGGGAAGGATCACTTTCCACCCTGTACTGCTATTTGCTAAAAAGTTTAGTGCAGAAAAGGGAAAGCTTTCCCTCCAATATGTGAAGCCGAGATGGCTGAAGTCCTTGTCTAACCATAAATGGCTTTGGTTCTCTGGCAGTAGTAACTGGGAGAGACCTGGACCATTTTTCCTAGTGAAGTGTTGTATAACCCAGTTGTTGGTCAGCTAATGCAGACATTTCTAAAAACAAACAGATTGGTTGAACTTTTTTCTGGGCAGCACAAGCAGAAGACGTGCCTGTCTTATCATGCAGGGGCTCATATTCAGAAAATAAAATTGGAAAACCTGCCATTTATTTGGTAAATAATCTCTGCCTTCCAGCCTTTGATCAATTCACTTCACAGCTCTGTATTAGAGCTTTCTGAACTTAACAGGAGTTTTCCAGCACCAGACCAAAGGAAAGATATCTTCTTAGTAGGGTGGTAGAAAGCCAATAGTTGAAGACCTGGAGGCAGGAATACCAGAATGTGCTTTGCAAAGGACAGTGCCATACAAAGCTGAAAAGAGTGTGTAGGATGAAAAGAAGTAGTGTCTTCTGTGTCTCACATCAATTACAGTGACCTCCCTCTGATGCCCCTAAAACCCACACTGGAATCATTCACTTGACTTTGTCAAGCAAGGGGGAATCCCAAAGACCTTCGAAGCCTTATACACTCTTTCAGAAAAAGATTTCACACAATTCAAGGCAAAAGCAGAGTTTCGTTTCTGGGGGGTTTTTTGTTGTTTTTGGTTTTGGGTTTTTTTGTTGTTGTTGTTGTTTTTGGTTGGTTTTTTTTTGGTGTT
>WEIU01016508.1:0-46013 GCA_013389925.1 Aegithalos caudatus
TGACACCAAAGCTGCAGCACCAACCCAAGCACATCTTCAAGGGAACATCTGAGGCCACAGTCCATGAGCAGAGAAGACCCTCTGGACCATGTACAGCTCAACCAAGACACCCCTCTCCTGCAGGGAGACCCAAACTGGGGCTGCAGCAGGAGGCTGGACCAGGACACCAACACAAGCACATGCAGGTTGTTCCTCACCTGCCTGAGGGGCAGAGAGGAGGAAACAAAGCAGGCTGGCAGCACCAGCATCTTCAGCCACTCCTGCTGCTGAGTTCAAGTGTTAGCACCCTCACACTCATTAATTTCAAATTATTTCAGAGCTTTGGAGTTACAGTTTGTGGAGGTAACACACACACACAAGGCCGGGAGAGGACAAGCTGTGTGCTTTTCAGTGATTATTTCAGGCCAAGACATTAAGGGCAGACAAGGAGGCTTGTGCCTTGGACACCCCTGTGCCCAAGGAGGCAGATCCCATTTGGGGTCTGTTCCAGCAAGATAACCAGCAGAGAAGTTAATCCTCCCTGAGGAGAGATGCAATCTCAGAGGTGCCAAGTGCATGGGATCAATACAAGGACCGAGGTTACCACAATGTCTTTTGCTGCTTTCGAGTTCTTTCCACTGCCTGTGATGAAGGATAAAGAGGTGAATGTGGGGAATAAAATCCATCCAAAAAAAGGTTTCACCAACATTTAAGCACTGCTATTCCTTGTTCAATGTTTGTTTGTTTTAATACTCCCAGTTGCCTGTATCCCCTTTCATGTCTTGTGGGGAATAAATCCCCAAACGAAGTTTGGTTTTTTCACGAAGTTTTTGGTTGTTTTTTTTTTTTAAAACGAAGTGCCTATGTTTGTTTGTTGTTAATGTTCAGCCTTTTGTGTTAATACTCCCAGTTGTTTGTATCCCTTTTCGCGTCTGTTTCACCTCCACTGCTCCCAAAATGGTGTGCATGCAAATGAGGAGACACCCAGGTACTCATGGGAGCCTAACCAGAGGTTAAAAAAAACCCCTAGAAACGATGAGCCAGTACAACACCTAAGAATGAGAGCAGTGCTCCTAGATGCGGAAAACAGTGGAGAACATCAGACCACCAAACCAGAACTTTCTGCCTCCTCACCATAACCAGAGCAGCACCTGACCAGACTGACACCCCCCAGACATTGAGCCAACAATGCTTTCCTGCAATTCTCATGAAGATGAAAGCCCCAGCTCTGTTGCCTGGCAGAGCTGTTCACCTCCTCCTCATTGCTTTAGGGAGTAGTGGCAGTGTGCATGACCCCTCACTGCTCCCCACCCAAAGCTGTCCTAATAAAGGCATTTAAAAGGGAGATTTGTCTCCTGGCCATATTTATAACAGTGAAAAGACAGGAAAGAAATGTAGCTCATACACAGAAGTATCCTGCTTTCTCTGTCTGCAGTGTTCAATATTGCCTCACTGAAAATGCTGCTAGAGTACAAAAGTCTCTGCTCTTAAAAAAAAAAAAAAAAATTTTAGATTAGAAAACTTTCAGGTCACACTGAAGAGAGGGTATGAAATGAGTAAATGACATACTTTAAAAAATGCAATAAAATAATCAAATCCAAATTCTATTTTCTCCTCAAAATTTGCTCCAAATAACCAGTGTTTATCCATCCTGGTATACCATGTAATTTCTGAACTTAAGAAAGTGCAGTCTATTATACAGCCCCAAAATGCAGAAAAGTTAAAATACTGAATATACAAATGAGCCAATAGACAAATATTGAGTTGAAATTTTGGGATATTCTTCTTTGGAGGGTAACCCTCCTTGTGACCATGAATGGGACTACAAACATAAGGTGTTGTTGGAAAAGAGTCCACATAAAATGCATGCTTTTTCTTAGATTAGAAAAAACTGTATTCTGGAAGAGGATTGACAGCACTGGAGGTAAGGGACAGCATAGAAAGCTGCTTTATAGTGCTTTGGGATTTTCCTCTCTCCTCACTTAAAAAGGACAGAAACTAGGGAAAAAATCTTATATACAACACCTTGTTCTTCCTTACATACAGACTCTTCAGAAATTATCAATTTAAAAGTAATCTCTCTTTAAAACATCTGATTTTTTTCTTTTTTAGTTCAATATTGCCCTTAGATTCCTACCTTTTACAAATGTAGCACAGGCCCAGTTTCAAAAAGGGAAAAACACTTTCCTGTGCAGCCAACTTTCAGCTTCCAGGAAGCACTCAGAGAAGGTCAAGTCAGGATGACAGGCAGCAATTAAATTCTTCTGAACAACAAATCAACTTTGCTATGACCTGCTGTGGGTATTCAACATGAAGTGCAATATCTATTACATATTAATGAACTATGCATATCAACTAGGTAATTAATTATTAAGCTCCTTGTCTGGTCTACAGTAAATGAAGACTTGGCTCAGACTAGAAACTATCATGAAGCTGTTTAAAAGGTATTTTCATTTTCTATGAATTTCACTGTGCACAGCCTATTAGACTTTATTTTCAAGGTCTTTTCTTAGCTGCATAAAAGTGTCAATAGCTCAACTTTATAACAATATGCTGCCCAATTCCTCTTTCTCACCTCTTGGAAAACAATGTAAATATTTATCTGTACTGTCCATAACAAAAAAATCACCCACGCTAACAGACAGAGGACAAGAAGCTAAAAGCAGCAGGGGGAACCCAGTCATTGGTGGCAAAAGGTTAAAAAACTGCCCAGTCAAATCTCACTTGTCAGTCTATAATTAAAATGCAGAAGTAACATCATAATCATGGCAAATATATGAGAATTGCTTCTAAATCTGAAAAATCAATAGGAACACTGGCAAACTGTGGGGTTCCCAAAAATGCTGGAGAATTACTCTAGCTCCCAGCCCAGTTCCAGGCTCCCCTGGGGGCAATGAACACTCAGCCCACCACCAGGACAAGGTGCCTGCACCTGCTTCTCACCTATTTCCCTGCAAAAGCGATGGATCTCTTTGAATCATTCAGGAGTTTAATTTCCAGGTATCAAAGCAGCAAACACCAAACTGCGGAATACCCAAACACAGGGATAAAGCAGGTAGATGCACTCAAAGGTGGTAGCTCTGAGCTTGCAAGCACAAAAAAATGTCACTACAAATCAGTGACATGGTGTGAAAAAGTTCATTCTTCTCACTAAGATAAAGGCATCAGCATTTTCTGTCAAATCATTAGACAACATCTTCCCTGTGAAATTACATGAGCCCTAAAAAATAATTTTAAAAAGCATCACTGCTACAGGGCCAACACTAATAGCTGAAGTCACATTCAATTGTAAATGGGGAATGATTAAAAGTGACGAGTTGGTTTCTCAGAAACAAGACAACACTGCCTGGAAGAAAGGGCATTCTTAGAAAGAAAATTGATGTCATTTCCAGGTAGTGAAAAGCACTGACAAGCTGGTGGATCTCCCAGTTTAAATCTCCAAGGTACAGGAGAAAGATTTGGAGCTCTTGAACAGATAGCAAGCAAAAGATTCCCTCTGAAAAGTTCAAAACAAAGCCAAATAAGATGCATTTTCTCCTCCACAGTAATATAATTTTCTTGGCTACCTTCTGCTATGCTTGCTCATGGAACTCACATGCTCCACCACATTGCACCTCACAGAATGGCAAACATGGCTCTAGTAGGACAGAAACTAAAAATGCTTTCCCCTGGATCCCCAGCTGAACCCCATCTTTCTAATTTCTAGCTTAACTCAGACCAAAACCCCCAAAAATCCCATCTCTGTGACCCACTTTGGGTATGCCATGATATTTCTTGTCACTTGATTGCTGTTCTTTTTGCTAAAGTTTCATAAGGTCCTGTTCTCCAAAAATTTCTGGCAGCTATTTCTAAAAACAGCCTCAAACCAAAACAGACCCTAATTTCTTCCCAGCCACCCAGTTAATCTTTAAGGACATGCACAGTCACTTCTAACAAAAAGAGAAAGACGATGCTATACCCAGACAGGCTTTTCCTTTGTGCACACACTGTGGAAACATTTTGCATTCATGTCAGTATAGCTGAATATCTGGACTTGAAAGCCCTCAGCCTAACCAGGATTTTAGGAGCTTTACTGCTACACTGTCAAACACACGCACCATACAGTATTTGAGAAGGTTTTCCATTAATCTGCTCTATGCTGGTATTGTTATTTAAATGAGCTAATTCAAATGAGATAGGGATAACCAGGGGAAATTAATGAATACAGGATATATTTCTTAAAAATTAAATAAAGACATATGAAGAGGAAAGGCATGAAGGAAGAAGGTGCTAAAACTTTCAGGTCATGAGGTCATTTATCACTCATTTTACTCAGTTAAGAGTTTCTCAGGTGTCAAAGGATCAGCATTAAGATCCAAGTACCTGATGCTACAAAAAAGGATCCCTGACCATCCAAAGCTTTGCTCCAGGAAGATCAGATGCAGAAGGTGAAAGCTACTTCCCATAACCTTCCTGACATGTGACATATTGCACAAACCAGGGCAGAGCATCAGCAAATATCTAAAATCAGATTTATGCCACTTCAGGTACTCTTTCAACACATGCTCTTCCTCACTGTCGCAAGGAGAGAGATTTACTGGCCTGGATTTTTTCCCGAGGAAAACATCTCGGGAACTGTGAGTGCAAACACACCACACTCATGAAAAGAAATTTTCATCCAAAGGTTGCTGCCTTTCTGTCATCAATCAGGACACTGGCACAGAAAGCTGGAGACTTCATGGCTAAACCATGAATTAAAGCTGTGAGTACAGTAAAGAGTTACAGCATGGATGCAGAACACGAAAAGATCAGAAGATGCTCGTGACAATTTTGGAAGCAGAAAAAAAAATCTAAATTATTTTTCAAATATTTATTTGCCTCAGGCAAATTTTCGTAATTTTTTTAATTCTCCTAATGAGGGGTGCTTCTTTGCCACCTTTTCCTCCAGGGTCATCTCCTTCCCTGCAAGCCCCAAGAGGAATATGAGCTGTGGGACCTGCCCTGCTCCCCAGCAGCTCTCACACCACACCATACCATACCTATTGCAGCTCTGTCTGCTTTCCTGTCCTCCTGTAACTCCCCAAGGGTCCCAGGCAGGGGCGTGGATCATGAGTTTATAGTCAGAGTTCCTTGGGCAAAGTTAGCCACAGAGAAGGTCTGGTTTGCACTGTGCCAAAGAGGCTGCCTTGAGAGAACCAAGCAAAGCAGTTGAGGGGTGTGGAGGAAAAAGCCAAAAAGTCAAGACAGCTTCTGGTTTCACAATTATCTGTCACCAGTGCCAGGTCAGAGCTGAGCAGCAGAAAGAAAAGCCCAAAATGTTCCTTTGCACTTCTGTAACCTGGTGAAAATCACTTTTCCAGCAGTCCCTGACCCTGCTGGAGACTCCTCTGGCCCCACAAGGAGAGGGACACACAAGACCCCCTACCTCAGTGTCTGGGATCACAGACAGGGGCTGGTCTGAATTATCTTAAGCTAGAGCCAAATGCTTTATTGGCAGGAATGGGGAGAAATGAGATTGTAAATTCTGGTCATGGTCTAGAGATTTGTCTTATCCGGACTCCCAATAATTTCTTTTTCATGGTTTTACCAAAAGTGATCTAAATAATAAGAAAGGACTAACAGTTAATTTCATTTTCACTGGCTACTGCTTTTTCATTAGCAGGTGATGTTTAAAAGAGGACGAGGAATGTTCCCAGAATTCCAATTAAAAAACTAAAGAATTTTCTGCAAAGATTTGTCATCTCAAAAATTGTCATTTCAAAGTCATAATAACTATGTTTCAGTCACATCCCCTTCCTGCAAACCATGGGGCACTGTATTTCTCAACCATAAGCTTCCATTACGGCACCAGTTATTTAAAACTCTGTCTAGAAACATTAAAATACTGACAATAACTAAAATACATTTTGACAACAGAAGGCAGTATATATTACATGACTTAATAGCATCAATCACAGGACCTCAGTTCGCAGTATCACAATGAGGCTGCACTGTTATGAAATCAGATGGTTCACTGGCAGTGCAAAATTTAGCTAGAAGCTGAAAAATTAATGCCATGCCTTTATCCCCATCAGAAAGAAACAATGCTACACCAGGGGATTAGAAAGGGAGCCCACACCAGAGGGTGAGCCAGGATGGGATTAAACTCTGTCTCCTTGTGTGTGACTTGCTGTGTTCTACCATGAAAGCACAATCCTCTCCTCTTCTCAGCAAGGCCTTGCAGAGCAGCATTTGCACAAATATCTGCTCCATTTTGTTTAGGAGAGAACTCTTTAAATGGAAATACAGCCAGCTTTCTTCTCAGACAACTTTTTTTATTTACATAAATAAATAATAGTTATTTACATAAATACATTTCAACCTACTGCAAACATGGTAAATCTAATCCCCATTGCCCTGAACCTACTGAACCACTTGAGTTTTAGTAAAGCTCATCTGAACTGAGGTCACTTAATACCACCTCATCTAAGGAAGGGACTGGAAGTGATGAAAACATCTTGGCTCCTGTTTTTAAAACCTATCCCTTCTAAGAATAAAGGCTCATCTGTTGATCTGGCAGCATTTTGATCTTGCTTTTCACAGCTGCAAACAGCTGCAAGAGCAGCAGGGCAGGGATGAATCACACCTGCTGTTTCAGCACTCAGATCCAGAGAGTTCTGGAAAATTTGAGGTGTTTTTTTAAAACCTCATAAAATATGCCAGAAATCATCAATTGTTTCTATTTTATTATTATTTTTACCCTTTTTCTTTTATTTTTTTTCTCCTTAGTTTTGGTCCCTAGCTTTCCCAGGGACTCAAGACTATTGAGAAAAGGAAAGTACAAACGACATTTCTGGTAAATCACCCATAAGTACATCCAGTCAGAACAGGTGTAAAAGCAAAGGAAATGGATAATCCTACAGGCAAGTCTTACTTTCTGAATTCCAATGAGAAATAAACTAATTTTCATTTAAAATCTTGTCTGTAGCTATTTTCCCCTTTTTGTGTAAGCCTTTTTGCAAGCTACTCTGCTAATCACCTTCACTCTCAGGTGATTCTCATTTCTCATATGAAATTAGGTATGTGAAGAATCAGTAATGAAGGGTATTAAATATCTGCAAGTAATCTAGTCAGAAAAAAAAAAACACTCCCCAATTTAAATTTGATACTCAGCAGATCAAAATTGAGTAAATTACAGACAACTGGTTAAAACAGGAGACTGCACCTCTGCTAAGGCAAATTCAGGAAATCTAATTTACCAGGAGAACCAGAATGGATGCAGTGCAATTACTGTAACAGCCTCAAAGTCTTTGAAATCTCTTGGCACTATCATATGAAAAAATAAATCTTCAGGAACTTTATTTAATTGTGGATGCACATGAGTCACGCTGTCACACTGCACTCGGTACCACACAATGTGCCTCGAGGTATTGCATTCCAGTTATCTGAGAAATGCCACAGCCAGCAAAGTGAGAACAACATTTAGGAGGCAAAAAATATCTTCCAGTGGTTCCCCTTGGTGTGGCAAAGGGCTCCAAGGTTAAAAATAAATTGGTATATTTAGTCTTCTGTAAGACTTCAGGCATTCTGCACTGATCCAGCCTCTGACCTGAGCCAAGCCGTGTGTACTGAGGGAGGAAGATCCACCAGTGATTTAACTACAAAATTAGTCCTTGCTGGCCCACTGTTTCTTCAGGAAAATGTGGTCTCTCTAAGCAGAGACAAATAAAGCTTTGGGTCAGGTTTGCACCAATACTGAGAATAATGTTGCTCCCTGCTTGCAAGATATAATGTCAAAAAAAAAAAAAAAACAAAACAAAACAAAACAAAAAAACCCCACCCCATTTATACAAATATCTTTAAGATAATAGCATTCCCTTAGAAAATTAGGCAGAGGAGGAATCTGTGTTCAGTGATCAATGACCTGCTGCTTGGCTCACAGTTTAGCAAGCAGGCATCTCTGCAGACAAGCCATTTCTTTTTAAAAAATGAGAAAAAAAACACACCATTGCATTTTTAGGTAGATAATTAATAATGCTTCTTTTGATTTATTATATATTGAATAACATAGAAAGAGTTGCTTAGGTAAAATGCAATGCAATCTCAACAACATCCAGGTGAACCAAAGCACCATCAGGAAGTTTCTATCCAAAACAGAGTATCTTCTTTAACTGAGCACTCAAACATTGTTTTCAATATGGCCACTGCTTTTCCCTTTTTACCTCTCTGCTCTTTCTAGAAGGGTTTCACATCCAGCTTTTTCCTGCCAGGCATCCAAGGAAAGCTGCTCTGAATCACAAACCTCACCAAGGCACAAGTTTGGAGGGGTCGTTTGCACACTTCCACCAAACCCACCCTTGCTGCAAATCATTTCCCTGCTGGGGCAAATCCCATCTCCATGTTCACCCACAATTCCTGACTCATGAATATGATCCCTCAGAAAGGATGTGTAGGTCTGTGCAGCATTTTTTAGGAAGATATTTATTGTCTCTGTGGGAAGGAGGAGGTTGTACAGAAACATCACTGAATTCTGTGCCCAACCAGCCTCCCTTTCTTTCCTCCATGCTCCCAAGGCATGTAGGGACCAAGCTGGGAAGCAGAGGGATGGTGTTGTGCGATGTGTCAGAGGGAGACGGCCCAAAGCCTGCCCCTTCTGCAGTTTTATTTATTTATAGCAACATTTACAAGGTTGGTGGATTAAATTCCAGACTCAGTCACCAAAACGACCCGTTTTCTTGAGCTGTATACCAGCTCATTACCCAGTAACCCAAAATTTCAAGAATGATTTACAAAGATAACTAAACCTGTGATTCTTGTCCCCAGGCTAAGAACCCCTCCAAATGCATGCATTTCAGCTATCTGGCCTAAAGTGTATTTCTTGCTGAGCAGAGACACATTAATTTCTAAGAAAATGAAAATATAAGGAGAGGAAGCTAGAATTAACAATATTGCATTCCTGTGGGGCTTCTTCTCACCATCCTTCTACAAAGAGCTCACTAAACAGTAATTTAAAATTCCATGCATTAAAGATTTATACAGTAGCGTGGTCTTCAGCTTCTGAAACACATAATCACTTCAACAGAATATGAAGGATGCTCAGAGATTTGTCACAGTTCTGGGAGCTTTGGAAGTTCTTTCTGGGTTTTATGTACAGGCACATACACACACACACACATATATATATATATTTCTCAAAAGACAGGCTCAGTTTGCAAGCTACTCATCAGCTGAAGTGCCTGAAAATAATTTCATAAACGTCTAATAAGCACTTGGCATTTACAAGCTGCCAGGCACACAGCAATCAACATTTTCATGTAGAGTCTGGACATCTGCCCTCTGTGATTTGCCCTCTCAAAAATTAAAACTAAATTCAAAATCAATTTTAGGCATAAAAATTTATTGTATTGTGCTCTTCTTTTCAAGGTGGTTTTACAGGGTTTTTTACCCTAAAAAAAAGAGTCTTGGGTACATTGCTACTTTGGGTAGATAACTGAGTATTTTTAAGAAAGGTGAAATTTAACATCAAGGGCCAGTTTGTGGAAATAAATACACTTGACATCCAAGTATATGGTGGTCTAAATGGTACTAGGATTAAAATAGGGGCAGAAAAAAACTCCAGAGAATTATTCCAATCCAGACGAAGAAAACAGGGGAGAATTTTAATGAAACTATTTTAAATTAAATAAAAGGCAGGTAAATATCTAAGCCATTAAAGATTTTGATTCAAAAATTAAAAAAAAAAAAAAAAAAAAAAAAAAAAAAAAAAAAAAAACAACAAAAAAAAACAAAACACAACTTACAAGGAAATATTCCTGAAAATAGAATATTTTACATTTTCATTTCAAATTAAGCACTCGAGTTTTTTTTAAACCTGCTTAGAGAATAAGTAATTTAATGTAAATAATGAATGTCACCCAGAGAGGTGACAAACCTCCTGCTGTGGAACTACCAAGGAATGTGGCCAGGCACACACTAAAGCCTCTCTACCACTCCCCTCCACAGTTGGACAGGGGAGAGAAACTATAAAATAGGGTTGAGATAAGGTCTGGGGGAGATCACTCACAAAATATCATCACAGGCAAAACAGGCTCGAATTAGAGGTATTAACTGAATTTATTATCGACAAAACAAGAACAGGATAATGAGAAGTAAAATAAATCTTAAAAACACCTTCCCTTCACCCTTCTCTCCTTCCTTCACAGAAGGGCAAACACTTATTTCTATATCTAAACTCTCTCACTGAGATGCTCACTCCAGATACAATTTATTAAAAAACCACAAAGCGTGAAAACAGATGTGTTTGTACACCTGAAATAAAAGCAGATCATTCTTCAAAAAGGCTGAGAGAAAACAAACATTTTCTTCTGTCAGTAGTGTAACAAATTTGCTGCATTTCCAACGAGACCAAGAACAAGCTTTTCCACACACAGAGGGGCAAATCTTACAAAGTAGTCACCCAGAACTAATGTCACAGCACCAATTCCCAGGGGCTGCTCATTAAAATATCATAGCACTAATAGAGAGGGCAAAAAATTACACATTTTCCTAAATTCTTCAAATGCCAGCAAGACAGAGATGCAAGAAGAAATGCCTCGCAAGGTCTCACTCAACAGAAAAGGAGTTACAGCAGGAACACAAAGAGGACAGGCTTTATTTTCACTCTGCTGACCCGATCTGACCTTGCATCATCCTGGATGCTTAGTTTGAATTTGGAGTCCAAGTCCTAAGGTGGTTTAAGTGGCCATGGCCAAGCTTGCTGACCATTCAGCAAGGGAAGGGGACAATTTCCCTGACTACCTAACCAAACACTTTTTTTTTCCTAACTTAATAAGATAATTATTTTACCCAGAACCACGTGGGGGAAAAGAAATATTTTCTTATTTACATGGAAAGGAGAGAGCCCTGCATGCACATCCAGTCCTCTGGAATGTTTCCCTGGAAGCCCCAGAGGAGTCCAAACTCACCTTTACACACCATTGCATCCCTGCAGCACTCAGCTCTGATAATTCTGCCATCTTGGAGAGAGTTTATGCTTGTTTTCTGTCATGTGCTCTCTTCTGTCTGTTCTCCAGTGCAGATATTTTGATTACATTAAAACCAATGCTGTGTCATGAGTGAATTCACAGCTGGACAATTCACATGGCTCTGGAGAGAAAGGTTTTGGTATTCTTCCCCCCTGTCTCTGGCTGTGCAGCCCAGCCTCACTACAGCATCTGCTTCACCCTGCAATGACCATTTTTTCCCTGCTCATTCATGCTGCAAAACGAATTTCTCCTCCAGGACAGACACTTTTCCAGCCTGAAATGCTACATATGCTCCTAAAGCAGTGGCAGAAGCCCTTCAGTGAGCTGTCAGATTGACCAAAATCTATGGGTCCCACACCCTTGGCAGGAGTAAATCAGCCAGAAGCCTGGAGTGAAAAAAGTGAGGAAAATCAGGTCATACCAATAAAACCTCGCCTTTACTCCAGGTCTGGGCCACACAACCTGATGTCTACAATCCAGCAGAAAATTCAGCCTTTACCAGAACCAGGTCATTTCTTTCTGGGGGGAAGAAGGGGAGACTGTGGCCCAGGGTGGAGTTCCTTTCCAGACATTCCCAGCTGTGAGCAGAGCTGCTGTCACCTCTGAAGAGCAGCCACAGCACCTGCCTCTCCTGATTTACAGCCCTGCCCACAACAGTTCCATGGCAAACATTTACAACAAGGCAGCTAATTATGGCAGTGGGTAAGCTGGAGGTGAATCCTCCTCAGGGGGTAACTCACCTTCCTGCTCACTAATAGGTTTAGCAGGTTATTATTATAAAGATTTTCTGTGTGAGGGATTTTCTTTATAATCCATAGTCCCAGGGCACGGAGAAAACACACTTTTCCAATTAGTTAATAACCATTATTTTATTTTTCACACCACCTAAGTAGCCACAGGACGATAAAAATCTGTATTAAATGACTCATTTATGCTCACACACCTGCTTCCACAGAGCACCCCACAGCAGAGTGGCACAGAACAAGCATACCAAAATGACATCAAAGCGAACTGCAAGAGTCAGAAGCCAAATTTTGCTCTGATTCAAGACAAAGAAAATTCAGAGGTCAAGGTTCTAGGTTCTGAGAAGGTTAAGTACATTTATATTTATCATCTCCCATTCATTGTTTGCTCATCAAAAGCAGGGTGCTGCTTGTATCAGTCGAAGAGCAAAGTGATATCTATTACAATGCTATATTTTCTCCTAAACGGCAGTACTACATTTTGTAACTTACTCAACAGCAAATGTAATTCATGCATTTCTTACACGCATTACTGTGGATCCACGGATAACTAGAGATGAGTCCTGAGAAAAACACCTCAAATTCCTCAAAAAAAACCAGAAAACTTAAGTAAAGCGTATTGAAAAATTAAAAAGAAAATTGTTAAAACTTGGTTCTTTCTTTTCAGTTTACCAGGCACAAAGCACACCAACTCATTAGGCAGAAGTAATTAATACATCTTCATGATTCCTTAGCAAATTAAAAGCAATCTGAAAAATCATCTGCTAGTTTTATTGGCAAAATACAAGAACGTAGGAAATACTTCAGAAACTGCTTTTCTGGAGAGAAGTAATTTCATTAAGACACAGTGAGTGACTGTTGTGCACCCACAAAAGCCTAAGAACATTCCTCTCCAAAGCACAAATACATCTTGACCATGGTTTTTATATTTTTCTCAGCAACCTAAGGCCAAACTAACCCACAAAACCCTGAGGTGAAGGGGTTATACCAATCTGAAGTGTCAGCATTACAAGAGCAGCCCCTCTTGCCTTTTGCCTCTGGAGCAACTCTGCAGCAGAGCACAGGGGTTTTTTACAATGCTGGGAAGAGTTTTCCCTGTACTAATTCAAACAAAAAATGGAAAATTCAAACATTTCCTGTGCTTATACCAACGACCCCAGAAGTGCTCAAATGCCACTGAAAGATTCAAGTGCAGCAGAATCACCCACAGTTCAGGCAGACAGCCTGAAGCTCTCAGTCATGGCATTAAACACACCTTGTGCTGCAGGGATGGTCTATTTAATGCTTGATTGAGCTAAATATACAAAAACATCGCTTACTCTTTTAAATATTATTTCTTTACCTTTTTAATTTGTAGTTATAGCAATATGTAAAAACTTCAGAAGTAACGTGAGGTGGAATGGTGATGTGACTTCAGGATAACCCTGGGATATCTTTATAACCCTTTTATCCCTGGACTACAGATCAACAGAGTAGATCTCCCCTCCATCTGGAGAGGAAGAAAATTCTTAAAACCTCTGTGATCCCAGAGTTTGTCCTGATTCTTCTTCCTTCAAAAGAACCACAAATGGACAACACTAGCTCTTTTCAGGCACTTCAGCTCCTTCCTCCAGCCTAACTGCCAGGAATTCTGGAGGAACTACAGCTTGGTCCTTCAGCAGCTGCATCTCACAGTAGCTGGAGAGAGGTGGGAAAGATCTCAAAGGCTTTTCTGAGCAGGACAAAGAAACTGCAGAACTGTGGGGCTGAAGAGTGGTCTCCCTCCCAAACACAGAGACCAAACAGGTCCCATTCCCAAGACCCCACCTTTCCACAACATCTCTGCTGAAGGCAGAAGGGACAACTGGCGCTACCAAGGCGCATTTCTTTGTTGTAGAATGAAACAAGATAAGGAGTAAATGCTAAAAATCCTTACCATGCTGGAACAGTGACTCATACCCACTGCTGAACCCTTGCCAAACCTTTGGAATACTCCCTCACACACCTGACCCATTCCCAATAATTCTTTCTCCAGTACACAGCCCCAAAGTGACAAATACTGTGCTCTCCCAACTGTGACATACTGGCACCTTGGGGATGCTGCAAGGTCACAGCACAGGACACAGGGAGCAGGCTGCAGCCAGCACAGTCTGACACAGCTGCACACCAGGCTGCAGGGCAGCCTGACTGCAGGATGGTTTTATTGTAAAACAAAACTCCTTTCACTTGCTCGCCTCCTCCAACCCACGCTCCCACACGTGCTCAGGAGTGTGGTGAAGACCTTTTGATGGAGAGCTCAGTGACTCCCTGTTTCCAATATGTCCTTTGTCCCATTCTGGGTACATCCCTCTTCACTGGTGTGTCCTGTGTTTTCAGTCACCTTTTTTCTGCCATCCCTTCTGCCCCCATTCTCACACCAATCTCATCGGCCCTCCCTGTCACTATGAGCACGTACTCTCCAGATTTACACTGTGACATCCATGACACAATATTCCAGAGCACATTTGACTTGAGACCACCTGATGCTTTCTCCAACACAAATCCTGAAAAGGCAAGGAAATGCCAAACAAGTGGGAGCTTTCTAGAAGGTGTTTCAACTACCACAGTCAGCAAGATCAGCATGAGGGGAGACTGATGGTGAGTGAGCAACTGATGGTGAGTAATTAATTGACTTGATAATAACCTTATAAATGGACTGCCAATTAGGTCAAAACAAGATGAACTTAAGAGATTTTCCTCAATTACCACTTATTTAATAGCCTGCCAGGCTCAAAGGCCACACAAAGGCTAGTTTTTTGTGGAAAACCCAAAACTCTGAAACACAACAGATTGCTTCACAACAGTCTTCCCCTCACTGATAAAAATAGGGGTTTAAATCTCATCTGGTCGCTTCAAGACAATTATAAACATAGAAAACTGATACATTGATTCAAATTAAATGAATGGAAATAAAAAGTATTAGTAAGTCTGAATAGCTTCTCACAAAGATACATCGGATGTTATCTGCCAATAATTTTAATATACAGGAAGCCTGAAGGAGAGCAAACCAGTCGGTGGTAAAGCAACATCTCCAGTCAAACACTAAACTTGTAATCCCAGCTTTAGAACACAGAAGCAATAGATCTAGTTTCAACATTAAAAAATCACTGATAAATACAGCAAAAATATACCATAATCCTCATAAAACCCAAAACCAGTAAAAAAAGAATGAAATATATCCTAATAATAATGGTTCCGTAATTCATATGTAAACGTTCCTTTATTTTTTACACACCCTGTAATAATAATTCACAAAGAAACTAATGGAATTGTGAGTTCAATAATCATGTTGTATGCACAATGAAGCAGAGGTTAACCAAGTAATGTATTCCTCTAAATGCAACACCAAGCTGATCCTTTCATAAAGTGATGTTTCAAAACAAACTACCATTACAAAGTTCTGTTATTTGGTGGTGCATGATCTGACACAACTGGCAGGGTGACTTCTCCAGGGTCTCACAGCAATTCAGGGAACAACACATGCAACACCAAAGGCCGAGTATTCACTCAGAGCCCTGGGTCTGAGCAGCTCAGTGCCATGTTCTCCTTTCTGGTATTTCTACTGACACAACAAAGATTTCGTACAACAGTGCTGAATATCCCATTTAATCAAAAACTGAAACCTGATGTTATAAATATTACTCAAATTGGAAAGTTAAGTGTTCCAAAATTAGAAAACGTTCCTCTTACAACAGCCTTTGATTGCAAACCCTTTCCTCCAAATCCTTGCTTCATTCAGCAGAGGAACTGGATAGCAATCAGGAACTAAGATGTCAGTTCATGTTTTTTTTAATCATCCCCTTCACACCATACATTTGCCGTATTTGCTGCGTGCACCACGTTTCAGTCATAAGTTCCTGTTTACCACTGAGGATTCTCTCCTTAACAAAATTGTCTCATCCATTCCCTAAATAAAAGAGTTTTCACATCAAGAGTCTGAGGTACAAGAATATTAATGCCAAAATTCATCCGTTCCTCACTCCTTTTGGATATAAAGTTGGAATCCCAAGAACCTGATTTTTCCAAGCCTCTTGCTCTTGGGGTATCATAGTCCAAAACTAAATATTCATTTTCTCTACTGTCTTTTAAAGAAAAACAAGACAAGAAAATGTAAATAGCAACGTAAATTACGTATCTGTAAGTACATAGTATCAGGAAACTGAAAGGACTCAAACCCTGCACATTTTTCATATCTTAAAGAGCAATCCTTCTCTTTCTTTCATAAGGTCCTCAAAGATGTTATAATTCATACCTCTCTAACTGTACTCTGAGCACCTGTATTCATGCATTTAGCTTTGCAAGCTGCTGCCCTTCTTTCAGATCTAGAAGATGCAGAAAGGCTTGTGCATCTAAAACAGGAATTCTGTCAGCTCTGCAAGTTGTTCCCAATAAAACATCTCATCTATAAACATTGTCCTACACTGTCCCAGTTGCAGCAGTGCCATGAACAAGGGGAGTTTAAAAAGCACAAAGATCATTACACAGAGAAAGAGTCTGTGAGATGATCTTTATTCCTCCATCCTTTTAGTCCCATCAGAGGTTTTGCACACATTTTATGGACAAAAGCATCAGCAGAACCCTAACCCCTAATAAGCCAAAGGCACAGGGAAGGGATATACAAACTCACACTTATCCAGATCTGTTCAGATGGCAAAGATAAAAATTTTCACACTTGGACTGTGAAATACAAAACACCAAAGTCTTATTGAAAATTACACTAGGATTTGTATTCTTTGGGGGATAAAAAAGCCTTAAAATTGTAAATATGGAGAGCAATAGGTTCCACAGCTATCTCCAGTAAAGTTGGTGCTACATGGGAAGGTGTAAACATTTCTGCTGAATTAGGGAAAAGCCAGCTATTGATTGCAAGGGGTTAAAAATAGCTAAGTCAACTCATTAAAATCGTTAGTGTTTGTATTTTCCTTTGTTCCTCCTGAATGCAACAAATATCTCATTTAACAGAAATGCTCATGGTTAAGAGATGATTTCTTTGCAGAAAAAAAGTGAGACAAATGGCGTAATTTAAGGAAATGCTATTAATTTCCAGAGTGGGTTTTGATGTGCCTCTGAATAGCCATATTTCTGGCTTGCCCACAGCTACAGAAATCAGTGCTTTCCAAGAGGAGTCTGACTTGAATTGTGCGCTTCATTTTTCATACCACTCAGCCCAGGAGGCGTGCTTGGTATCCCTCTTTTCAAAAGCATTCCATGTGTCCATGCAATTCTTTCAGTATCACCACAAAGTGTTTATGAAGTAAACAAGCATAATGCAAGCCAACAGCATATTTCCAACTGTAGAATTAAATGTAGTGCTACTTCTGCTCCACACACTGGGATCAGGAGAGGTAGGATCAAAGCAGGGTCAAAGCTGCTGTATCAGTCACTCCCACTAGGTAAAACTGGCCAGATTTTATCTGTCATAAGTCAGTGTAAATCCACTGAGGGGCAAAGTGTGCCAAGAAAAAACCTGTCCACTTCAATATTGTTTCATAATCACTTACAGAAGTACATATTCCTCATGGAAGCAAGGGCATTGTGTTCTGTTGCAATTATTTAGCACTTCAATGATGCTGTTACTTGTGACTGCCTTGCTTGGAAAGTACTAATTTTAAGAGAATAATTTGTGACTTCGCTTTGGAATTCATTTAAATGCTTAAAAAAGAGCAAAGAGGGATTCCTTTGAATCCAATCCTGACTGTAATACTTGTGCAGCACTGATGGTATGGCCAGTGAAGTTGTGGTCCCTTTACTATTCCCAGTGAAGGAGGCTGTGCCCAGACAAAGGGAGCTTTCCTGACCCAGGGCGGGGGGAAAGCAGGTGGGACAGGCAGGCCAGAAGGAGATGGGGAGCATGTGGGTGGTATGTGCAGGCAGGGAAAGTGTGTGTAAAGAACTGGTGCAGTGGGATCAGAAATTATGCATCCAGACATTTTAGCCAAATAGTTTCCAAGCACAGGCTGAAGTAACACTTCCTGCATGCACTGTTACAGTTAAGTCCTAAAACCAACCTCACTGTTTGGACAACAGTGAAAGAAGAGGAAAGGTTTAGACTTAAACTGGCAAGCTGAAAAAAAACTCGAGTGCTCCCTGACACTGGATGATAGATTTATTATTAACTGAAAGGACTGAATTAAAAGCACCTTAAAAAAGCAGGTGACAGAGCACATGAGAAAGTCTTTAAAAAAACATCCTAGTCTTTCTCAGAGGGAAGTAGATATTCACAAAATGCACAGACGTTACACCAAAACAAAACAAAACAAAACAAAAAAAAAAAGAAAGAAGACTTTGAAAATATTCACTAGAGAAATACAAGCTAAATCAGAATGTGAAGATACTCAGATTTTCCTCTCAGGCTGTGAGATGAAGATTTTCAGGGGAGCAGATTGGCTTCATTTTGATAGCCAGAGCAAGCAGATATTCACCTGCTTGTTACCAAATAAAAGTGCATGTGCTGCAATTATATTCCACTTCAAAAGGTATTTTTAATAAGTCTTAGCAATTCACTTTCCTTCATCAAAGTCACAGAAGGCTTCAGTACTGCAACAGCCTCTGCAAATATAAAACCTTGCCCTGTTATATCAGCTCCTACAAATCTGAGACTCATAAATCAAAACTCTGACACCTTTTCTATGAACTACAAGCAGGCTTTAATGAATGTGGAGTAGTAAAATCAGGAGATCAAAGATACTTTAATTTTGTGTATCCTGTATTCCCTCAGCACCCAAGGGAATTGCATGAGAGACTCCTGCAAATCTGAAATTTTTTGGATTTTGGATTCCAGGGCTCAGCTTTGGACAATAATTCCTTGTGTGAGCTTCTGGACAGTATTTAATTTCTTCATGTTTTTGTGCCCCACTTGCAGCAGGTATAAAGAGTGATCATGTGAGAGGCAGTGGTCTCATTTGAATTATTTTAATATTTACAGACATTCAATGAAATTATTGAATACAGGGATTGGCATATATCCTCATGGCAAAGCTGTACCTAAGGTAGAAGAGTGAGGTATTTCAGATCTGAGAGGAGTGGGGGTTTATCAGAAGAGGCATCTGCCAACTAGGCTATCTGTCTGGTGCTTAGAGACCTCTCCAACCAGGGCTGTAATAGGGAGACACACCAAATGAGAAAGAGGCAAAAAAGGAAAAACCCTAAATCTGTAAAATAGTTTTGTTTTCAAAGGTACTGTAGAAACACAGATGCATAAAAATTCAGCAGCACAAATCAGACTGTTTATTCCAGAAGGTTTCTGTTTACCAGAGTGACCCAGGTGATCAGTATAGCAAACACTTCCATGCAGTTCACTGGAAAACAGCTCATGGTAATGAATAAGGCACAAAGTAAACCTATCTTATAGGAAATTCACTCTCATCACACACAGCTTTAGAGCTGCTGTTATAAATCCACTGCAAACAGCCAAAGCTCTCATCAGCCAAAAAAGAATCTGCCCAAAGCATCTAAAATTTGCAGAGGTTATAGGAGGTCTGTGCTGATGGGATTAACAGCCTAGGTCTGTGCTCAGAACATTTCTATTGTCAAAAAATGTAAATTTGGTCTTTGAAGTGGTCCTCCTATAATGAACCTCACTGTTTTTTAACCAAAGGGTATAGAAACTGCAACACACAGAAATTGTAAAAATCAGTTTTTAGTTGAACCATTGATGCAGTGACTGAGGCAACAATATTCCATGCTCTGGATGAAAGAGTAATAGTTTAGTATTGGAAGACACAAAACTACTCATTTTGCAGCATGCAAGATCCAGCCAGCATTGCAATGATTTATTTTATGGGCTCAAAGAAATAAATATTGAGTAAATAAAGAAACAAACGCTTTTTAGATTTCATTTTCAAAGCAACTCTGAAATGGCTGTTTTGGGGGATTTCTTGTAATGTCATTTTTTGCTGAATGAGAGTTGCTACTACCAAGAGATGGAGTCAACATCCCTGTCAGGGAGATACAGATCTTCATGTCTGCTTCCCATGGCTAAGGAAACATTTTTATAAAGTAAGCCATTCTGGGGGAAGAGCTTTGAATTTTCAGCCCTTTCAGCACAAACCAGCCTTGTAGATGGCAATGAAATTAGTCTGAACCCCACCAGCCCTAAGATGTGTTGTGCAGTAGGATTCTCCTGCTCAGAGAAGGAACCACAATTCACCTGTACTTTCAGCCATTCTACCACAATACTTACAAGGCATTATTGCAAAGTGGTAAGTGAGGAAGCAAAGCCAGTGAATCCTAGTCTATGGATTAGTGGAAGTTTTATGACACCACTGAGCTGGTTTTGGCTGCCTCTCTACTCATAAGGCCTCCCTATTGGCAAATATTGTCTGAAAAATGCCAACTGCATGTACATCAAAACAATACCATGGTAATAGATCAAATTCTTATTTCTCTAATCTGTGCAGGAAAAAAAATTCTACAGCAATAGAAGGCATTAAAGGCAAGAAGTTGTGCTAACAGAGACTTTACTGTTTCCCAGGAGCACAGATTAACACCTAGGGTAGCTGGTGAGTGGGAAGCTGCCTAACAGGCAACAGCAAGTGAGTTGGTAGATGTGTCACTAGAGCTCCATCAGCAGCTGTGTAATGCAAAGATTAGATATTGGTTACATTTTGTCAGTCTTCCCCAAAGAACTCAGAGCTCCCGTTTTTGTCCCCAGGCTAGAACATAATCACCACCCAGTCAGAAATCTGCATTCTGTGGTGCACTGGCGTGTATCCACACTGGGATGGAGAAGCCTGTTAGTCACAGCAAGCAAAATGCATCTGGTAAGATGAAAGTAAGCTGTGAAAGGGCTCAGGAGTTAGCAGCAAAAAATAAAATGCTTGTTCTGTTACCAAACACTGATTCATTCTTCCAACCTCTCTACATTATCAAAATTACTATTACAGGCAACAATGCAGAAGCAGCATTAGGTAGTACCCTCTCAGATATAACAATAATAATAATGCATCTTTCTCATCGTATGTTGGCAGCATGAGAAGCTTTGAGGTTTTTGTCCAGAGAATCCAGTGAATTTGTCATGCTGTCCAAACAGAAATGCATCTGCATCTTCATGTTTTTCTTTAAAGCCCAGATCTTACAGCACTTCTCTGTTGGCTCCCTCTCTATTACATTCAATTTTTATTTTTTTTCTCCACACACACTATCAGTATTTTTTTCACACTGTGGAATGTCTGCAGGGCTGATTTAACAGGCTCTTACTATCCCAGTCAGATGTTGTTTCCTAATAACTTCTGAGTTAATGTCCAGAAGATGCACTTCTCCTGTCAGTTCGTGAGGTATGAGAACAGCAAGTGTAAGAAATGGTTCTTCCCATGGCAAAAGATTTTTAGTAAAACTAATCCCCCACCACCCCCCCAAAAAAAATGAAGTAGACAGGACACAGCAATATTTTTTTCCTACCTAGACAAAGCTTAGGACTCAGAAATTGCTTTGAAGGGATGCATTGAGTTTCTCCAACAACTGGGACACACTCAGCAAGACCACACTGAAAACAAATACATACATGAATAAAACAAAACACAAAATAAGGCTAGGAAAGTTAACAGCTAAACTATTCCATGGTACCACAAGTTATTTAAATAGAAACAATAATCTAGGCTAAGATTATAACACACTGTTCTAATAGTCTGGTTTTGTGGGATTACTAAACACAGTTCAGCTTCATTTTGCAGGTCCAAGTTTTATCCATTTTTCCTGTTCCATTTCGAGTGCTGAACTTTTTAAGTTTCAGGTAAAGCATTTTCAGCACAGAATTTCTTAGTAGTTCCTTGCTCTTCCACAATGACACTATAATTTATGTGCCATATTTTTCCATTTCTCGTTTAAATGTATCAGGTTTCCTTGCAATTTACTTTACTTACACTAAAATCTAAAAATAGTTGGCATCAATGTAAAATTGTATCTACCAATAGGAAGAGATGTTATGAGTAATATCAAATTATTAATTTGGGATTTCCTTTTTAAGGAGTAAATGCTACATCCTCTACAAAGCTCTCAGACTAACTGAGACTGAATCAGACTACAGTGTCTATAAGATATCTCACAAAAACAAAGTGAGAAGCGATCACCACTTTTACATACCTTGGAGAAAGAGATTTGAGGTTCTGCACTGATTTACTCCCAGAAGATATCAACCCAAATGCAGCTGGGGTGAAAAAAAGATTTTCCACCACTAGGCAAAGACAAACAGGTACAGTCAAGGATTTCTCAAACTCTACAGAACTATAAAGTGATTGCCTCTTGTCCCCACACTCACACCTAAGCCAGCAAATACTGTGAAATAACGTGTGAATCACCTGGGGAAAATGTAATTTTGGGCTGCATGAAACAGTTAACAAGTCAGACCAGTCTTTTCAGAGAACATTTTCTTGGGTGCACTGAAAGTTTCCATGCCTCTTCCCACAGCCCTGCCAGTCGAGTTTTCCTGCTGCTCACAGTTCATCTGAGAACACTCGGGTTTGGAACAAGTAAATAACAAGTGACAGGTGTGACTCAGCTAGCTCTAACTGAAATTGAAGCAACACAGTAGCTATTGACAGATTGAGGGGGGAGAAGACAGGAGAAAGGAGAGTTATGGCAATGGTCTCAGCTTAGGAGTCCAGGGATATTTACAGAGCCAGCAGATTGAGGAGTATAGCCAGGTCTAACTCACAGTGGGGCTGTGGCACCAGAGGAATGTGTCTGAAAGAGACAGAGAATGATAGGGCTATGGCAAGATATCCACACTGTGCCTGGCTGCAGAGTAATCAGTCCTGGCCAGTAAAAATGCCATCACCTCTCACTGGCAAATAACTGCATTTTATTTCTAATGTGAAATTGCAACATTTCAGACATATGCAGCAAAAAACCCTGATGAATCTCAGGTGTTATGCTGCCTTATCCACCACAGAATTATGAGGCCTTTTCAAAATAAGTCTAGCTGGAGAAGCTCTTGGTGCACTTTGAAAAGGACATCCTGATTAGGCTGCAGGATTGCCTGTGATGACATTCAATATTATCTCATGTTTCCTCTGTCATCTGCTGGAGTTATCTGCCCATTCGTGTAATTTTGCTCCTGAATACCAACTGATTCGATATTTCAGTTGATTTAAGAATTACAGCTGACATATTTTATCTTGTCAAAGAGCATCTGTCTCTTGAGGAAAGTCAAAACAGGAAGCAAGATACCAGAGGGAGATTCCTTCACTGCCCCTGCAGCCAGGAGCTACAGGGTGCAAAACCCTTGATACCACTTGACGTCCAAAGGACAACAGCAGGACAAAAAGAGATACAGGAGCCAAGAAAAAGGACAATAAAAATACAGACCTTCAATCAGGCCAAGTGTGCTGTATCAGTAAAGATTAGATTTTGATTAAGCAGACCACTGCTGTATGGAGGAGAGCACCCAGGGCAGGACAGTCTGTGGCACTGACAAACCATGTCAGTTCGTTGCTGCCACTGGAAAAAGTGGCTTCAGGAAACTGCAATACAACAAAAAAATCTCTAAACACAGGTGTTTACCTGCCAATAAAATCTGTCACATTTCTGCACTGTACCTTAAAGTGAACCTTTGGAGCTCTTTCAGAGCAGGCTGGAAGGAGCTGTGGGCAGAATCCTGTGAGCAGCATCACAAAATGCCTGTGCTGAGCAGAGCCAATTTGCTGCAAAGCATTTTGCTGCAAGGCAGCAGTAACATCCATTTCTCTCCCCACTCATTTTTGCTGATGCTAGTTTATATGTGCTATTGGATCACTCTATGTAGTGACCCATGTTGAAATCATTAGGAAAGAGTTCATTAATGATTGACACAATAAACTGTGTCTTATTTAACTGTTCCATTGTCAGAGCTTATAAATATAACATTTCAGAGTTAAAGCAGGTCAGCTCATTTCAGACTTAATTTTTCACTACCTTTCTTCCTAATGGTCTTAGCCAAATCACACAGGGATACTTCAAGTGTAAATTGGAAACCCTATGGAATAATTCCTATATGTGTATGGATGGTGAAAATGAAGCTGCAAGGCCAAATTTTACCCCCGTGGAACAGCACAGGACAAAAGATGAATTGAATTAAACCATTAGGAGTGGTGCTGAAGGGATGAATTTGAATGCAAACACTGATTATATTTGGAGCTTGCTCTACAAAACTGTCTTTCGTTTGTCTAATCACAGACAAAAGCTGAGCCCATAATAATAAAATCAGATATTCCCAGTTCCAGATCTCTGTTTCACTCTAGCAGTTCTAAAACCACACCTCCAACCTGCTCCACCTTCAAAATATCCATCATAGTACCCTGGTTTTCAAGCTTAGCTCCTGTACTGATTCTCTGATTTTTACAAACTCTGAGTAATTTTGTTTTGTGGGTGACCTCCAATTCTGCAAAAGCTTTCAGGTGTGTTGCTATAAATTTAAGTGTGAAATTAGCTGACCTGCTTAATTTAGGATGCCCATAGACTTTAATGGAACAATTTAGTGTTTCAGGGTTTTTTGCGCCAAAGGCTCCTGATTTCTCACAACTCAGAGACACCTAAACTCAATTTGTCATTTATAATGCTGTTTATAAAAAAATTCTGCACAATCTGGTCACATCTTCAAAGCCTGTTTCCCACAGATGTATCCATGTAGTGGAAACCTTGCCTTTTGTATTTGACTCATACATTCCTGAAAAGTCTTTAGTGCCTCTCCCCCTGCTTTGGGAGAAAAATGTATTTGATGATCTCAGGTCTTCACAAAAAGGTGGACTTGGTTCTGCTGCAGAGCAGCACCTGTGGTGGCCAGAGCATAAGCTGGAGAAGGCACAAGGTTCACCTCTGTCACACAGGGACAAGCTCCTGGCAGGGCAAGGGAAAACGAGTAGGTGGTACACATTTCTGAACAATTAGCTCAACTCTTCTTTGCTGGCAGATGCAATCTTCTGTAGAGGACACCATTTTAGACAAAAGCTTGTGTTAACAAAGTGCTAACTACTTCTCCTACCTCTGCCTTCTGCTATATACCGTTCTCCTGAGCCATTTTAAATCTGTTTCCTCATTGTTGCCTTCTTCCAAGCGAGGCAGCAGAAGCCACACTGCTGTGGCTGAGCTCCTGGCACCATGCAAGGTGCCCATGGCTGAGACGACCCCTGTTGGCATGATAAAACTTCTTCCGGAAGGAGTTTTGTGAATCATTGCCCCGGCCTCTGTGCAATGTTGCAGCACAGAGTTATATATTGTTGTATGTATTTGATCACTCTCATGGTAAAAGAGGTTTTTCTGCCAATGAGAATGGCACAGTGAGTAACCAGAGGTTATAAACTATTTTTTTTAAAGGCGAAATTCTATGAGATTCAACAAATTTCTGTGGAACTCTTGAATGAGCTGATAGGAACTCACAGAGTGCTCTCTGCTGAGCTATAGAGATTTTTAAAGGAAGTCTCATTTCCATAAAAACCAGCAATTACACCCATCTAAAATTCTATAGGCCTATTCTCCTGAGGTTTGTTATCCCAGAAATCCATGTCAAGAGCTGTGTTCAGCTACCACTTACTCCAAAACTCAAACAAAGAGGGTTTGGGACTGCATAGCACATTCCGAAGTTGGGTAGATGCCTTGATCAGCATCAGTGCTACCCCCTGCAAGTGCTGCAGGTGATATTCACATTTTTCTTTCAATAATGAACCAAAATTATCTAATCTGATCACAGCAAACTGCCGCTGGAGAATTGTGCACTATGAGCTAGACATTTTCAAAATAGTCATAAAAGTAATTGCTACTTAACTCTGGCTTCATGCTAATGGACATTAAAAAAAAAAAAAAAAAAAAAAAAAAAAAAAAAAAAAAAAAGGCAGCTGATGTAAGCTTTTGATGCCACAGGTGAGGGGCAGCCTAAATGGTGCCAACTACAGTCACTCATGCCACAAAACCACAGGAGGAGCACCTTCCAAGCAGAGAAGGAAAATATAAAATCTCTCTGTTCCTCTGTTTATTGCACCAGCAGCTGAGTCATCACAGCCTCAAGAAACATTCCTTAATTAGACCTGCTCATTTTATCAATACCAAGGAGCTCTGGAGAAATAGCTGTAAATATTTATTACCATTCCAAGACTGAAGTACTTTTGCCACGCTGTATCCCGCCAGATCCCTCCCTTGGCAGCTCGTTTAGAGGAGAATGAGCATTTCCCTTTGAAAGGGAGCTAATGCTGTGACACCCTCTTAACAAAGCATCACGAATCATAACCCAGTGAAGACTTAAAAAGGAGGGAAGGCAAGAAACCCCCTAGTGCTGATGTGCTGGACTGGTACATGTGAGTTCAGTTCCCAGATCTCATCTGCAGCTTTGATGGTGGCACTCTGGGTGTGACAGGCAGGGTCGTAGCAGAGGCATCCCTGCCAGGGACTCCTGCAGCTGAGCCTGCTGAATTCTTGCCATAATGCCCTATTTTCACTTCTTTCTGTTTTCGAAACTGGAGTATTCAAGGGGAGGTTTTATGCAGAGACGATCCTTAAATCAGACCTGAAGATAAAGTGATGTGGGTTTTCAATAAAACAAGATTACAGAGTTTGGGGGCTTTTTAGAAAAGAAAATTTGGCATGAAATGTGCTATTCTGTCCTCACAGAAATTCCTGCAGCTCTTCCTTTGAGAAATACAAGCATACAAATTCTTTGGAGCAGGAGTGTGAAATACAAAAATATGTCATTTACTGTCCCCATGATTATCCAGCCAAACCTACTCATTACAAGCCTCTGAAAAATGACAATTCACTCATTCTAAAGACCTGTTAGAATCTGGCAGCATTGTCAAAACTCCCTCAACACATATTCTAAATCAGGCCTCAGATTTCTCAAACTAGACACTAAGAAAAAAAGGTTAAAAAAAATTATTTGAAACATTTTGCGTTAGCATGGTGAACAAACCCTCTTGTGCTCACTCTGCATTCGAAAGCACCAAGCCCATGGCAGCTGCCTTGTCCCAAGAGACCTTTCCCTTTCTGCATTTCTTCTCCATAGCAAAAATCATCTCCCAAATCCTACAGCTGAGACAGTGCTCTCACTGCTAACAGCCCTTGCTTCACAGCCCTGGTTCATTCCTAGGTTTTGATCCATTATTTACTGAAATAGATAAAAATTTTCAAGTTTTTAAAAAGTAAGTAAGAACAGAGACTATAAAATTAACGACTATTCTGTAAGTATTCAAAAACAGCATTTCCCTATTTCCAGACTCCTGTGCCTCCTTGCAGCATCACTGTTGTGTCAGTGCATTTACTCTGGTCATAATAAAAACCAACAACAGCTTCCCCTCACCACCAAAAGTTTCCCAGGTCTGAGCATTGCTCATTAAGGTAAGATTCTTTCCAAGGATATGACCATAGAGGGGCAGGTCATTAAATCATTTTACTCCACAATCAGAAATGCTGTCTGGTAATACTGCCCAAGCAAGAAAAAAGGTGATTTATCCAAGCAACTATTAAAAACTCCTTACTTTGGCTATAACTAGTGAGGTTTAGTGTGAGCTGTAAATTGTACTGGTTACACTTGCCACTTGAAACTCAGTCACCTCATCACTTAATTGTCAACATACATGGCTCAATAATAGTTCGCTTAATTATTGTAACAGGGAATTCTGCTAAATATGTAAAGGTAAGGGTTAGTAAATCATGAGGCACCATTCGAGTACTAGGACCAAACTGGAGTGCTGTCAACAGCAATTCAACTAAAACAGTCATATGGAGGCTTCTCCTACCCTGATCAACAATATTCAGCCATTTTCAATAAATTAATAGCAAATGAATTCTGCTTGCAGGGCAGAAACTCCCCATAACGAGCACAATTTAGCTGGAGAGAAGTTGCATGGAAGATGCTTCAGGTGCCTCACTCCACATTCTCCCTCCACTCACTGAGCCCCTTCAGAGGAGAAATGAGCTAAGAGGTTCAAAGAAGAGAGTACAAAAACAGCTATCCTGTGTTATGACAAAAAATTACGAGGTGTGAATCAACACCACACTTCCTGATGCAATAAACCATTAATAATAGGAACACTACAACATACACCTTGAGGCATTAAGGTAATATTGTTCATAAATTACATTAATAACACAGTGAGTGCACTGCAGGTGAGGAAGATCAACATTGCCATGAAATCACTGCGTTAATTTAGAAATTAGCTCAATAAAAATGCAAGAAAATTAGTGATTAGCCCTACTCTATATATGATTTTCCATTTTGATATGATTATGACTTTATTACACTGCACTTTCAGTCCAAGTATCTGCCATAGCAATTTGGTATAATTGGTTTTTTTCTGTTCATTTCATTGAATTACTTTCAGTGCTCTAAGTAGTAAAATGCTGACTCCATTTCACTGCTGACTCTGCTCAGTGTACCTTGTTCACTATCAAGATTTTAACTATGTTCATACAGTTTGAAAATGCTGCAAACCCTAATCCAGCAGATTTCAGGATGTTTCCTGAGGAGAAGTAGCAGCCTACCTTAATGTCATATTTTACAATAACCATCTAGAATTCAGTAGTTTCCAGAGAATTAGAAATGTCAGCAAAGAATGTGACAGAAGAAAGCTTATCGAAGAGGTTTTATTGAAAAATATAACCTTGGAAATTTTGGAGAACCTCACTCTCCTCTTCTTTACGTTTATGTCTCCTCCAAAATGATAGCTGGAAAACAACCCTGAGCCATGGAGTTTAGTACCCATTATGCTAATCACGTAATGCAATGTCAACATTTATGGAAAGGATTCATTTAAAAAGTGTCCCATGTAGCTCCCTGGAATAAATTGGCTGTACTTTCAGCTAAGGAAAGTGGAAGACTGACATTTTCTCACTTGCAAATGCTTTCAGATTGCAAATTTCAAAGAATGCATGTCTGGGGAAAGGGAGCAAAATCCAGTTTTGTGATGCCAGAAGATATTCACATTTCATTCCTGAACACCTGATCTAGGAACTGTGTTGCCTGTAAAGGACAAAACACCCACAGAATAACTTGGGAAGTTGAGTGGAAGAGGAAAACTACTCCAGATTAAGCTCAAAGCAGCACAAAAGGCTTTGCCCATCAGCAGTGGGCTGAACAGGACACAAGCATTGTGAGCTGCTGGGGAAAGGTGACCTTTGAGCTTCATGTTTGTACAGCAGTTAGTGGTAAGCAACTCAGGTTTAGAAAGATATGTAGCAAATAAATACAAATAAATTAAAAGAGCCAGTAGTGAGTCTCTATTCACCACCTTAATCTCTTCCATGAATGGCCATTCATAATTGCAAAAAACTTCATTCATCTTTTTCAGGCTAAAGAATTTTAATATGCTCCTCCCTCATGAAGCAAGGATCACAATGACAGGGACATCCAGAGAGCTGGGCATGCAGGATAACCAGTATTGTTCATCCATCTCCTGTAACAAACATGTCACCCTTCCCATGTTCCTGTCACACTAATTCCACTGCTGAGTACACCAAGGACAGCAGTGACAGGAGGCACAGGGAACCACCCTGAAAATGGGCACATCCCTTCTGTGGCCATGCACAGGTCAAAGCACACATGCAGAGCCTGCGTGGCACCTTTGGTATGAAACACTGCAGCATCTGCAGTGCTGCTGTTTATTCCACCAGCTCTGAGTGTGTTTGTGTGTGCAACGTGTGCTGCAGGGAGCAGAGGCTGGAAGGCTTGCTCAGTTCTTCCCAGTTTTGGTGACAATTTTGTGAAAGGGCTCTCTGGTGCTGGATTATTTCCAGCATCCTACCCAGTTCTCACTGGGCAGGTGCCTGATGCAGTTGTGTGTGGAGGAGCTAAAGAGGAATTTGGAAGGAAGACAAAGGCAAAGAAGCAGTGTGAGGTTAAATATCCCAAAAACATGAAGAAATCCTGCAGATTGTTCTATTTAATATCCCAGCTGGGTGTCTGGCAAAGGTGAAACCCTTGTGGCATCCCCCGTCCGAACTGGGCAGGCAGCCCTGGTCCTCACTGCAGGGGAAGACAGACATGCACCCACACCCTGAGTGAGGAGGAGACTGCTCTGCTGCAGAACCCTCCCCAGCTACACCAACCTACGTGAAGCAGTGTGGGTGGCTCTCGAGTCAAATGCAAATCAGGAGTGAATACAAATTGGAGGAAATAAATATAGGGAGAGAGCTAGTTTCCATTTCTTTCATATATTCTGAAATTGCAGCGATTGTTAATTCATTAACATAAATCACGGAGCTGGGCACCCTAAATCAAATCAAATATTCATGAAAACAGGAACTCTAAAGATATCACCTTCAGATAAACAGATGCTGGCCTTACAGAAACTTGGGGGGAAAAGCAGGGATTCAGAAAAGCACATACATATGCATACAAGCCATACATTCACATACAAATACATTTACTTAATATTCCAGTCTAGCACAGCTACCAAAACACTCCTTGCCATATAAAAGAGCACATGCACTGGCAAAGATTCGTTCACTTTTAAAAGGGCATTTGTGTCTCTTGAGAGCCACAAGTCAGTCAGAAGTAAGCAGCACTGAATAGCCCAAGCACCTTGCATCAACTCTGCTTAACTACTGCAAAATTAACACTGGTGTGTGCCAGCTATTTTTAATTCTTTAAGTGTTAGCAACACAAAGGGCTGGTTCTTTATGTCTGACACTAAAGGCAAGTAAAGAGACTTTGAGCTGAGTGTGAAAGATCCTCAAAGAATGACCTGCAACACGCAACCTTGCAAACAAACCAGAGGAGGCAGTGCCTGCATGGATGACAAAACAAACACGAAACTAATACAGAGCTTGGAACAATTCATCACAAGTGCCTCAGGGGCAGATTTACAAATGAGGCATGTAAGTGCCTGGTAAGATTTGCAGGAGCTGCCAGCTAACACCTACACGCTTGAGAAGCCACCAGCCCTTGAAGAGGCAGTGCAAGTCCTGTGCCTAAATTCCTCCAGTGATCTTGCAAGCTCCCATCTGCAACTGCAGGCACCCAGACGCCTCTGTAACTCTTAGCAGCCACCGCTCTGGTACCACTGACTCACTGAAAATTACTGAGTCCGGCTGCCTGAACTACCTTTGGCACTTAAAACAGTGCCTTTAGAAACCCCTGGGTACTTAGAATGTTGGGTTTTTTCCCGCTGAAGAAAGGGCAAAAATGACAAGAAATAGGGTACTGTCAAACCTCAGCTTGTGGCTCATGGAAGACTTGATACAAATCTGAGTTGTAATATCACACCCACTGATGGGGAGTAGCACTCTAATAGCTAAAACACCAAATATCAGGACACGGGGAGGAACCAGCCAGGTTGCTGCATTGGGTTGTCACATCCAAAGAATTACAGGCAGAACTCAGCAAATTTAAAATAGGGATGACTTCTTACTGGGATCCTCCCTTTTCACTCCTGTACCTGTGGGAGCATCTTCACAAGCCCTGAGCCAGCTACCAAGGAGTGATGAGCAGGTTTTAATTTCATTCCAGGAGGCAGCAACTGGGAGGAGCAGGGAGAGAGAAGCTTCCAAGACCCTGACTTATTATTTGCTTCTAAGCATTTTCTGAAAGCTCCAACTGGAACATACTGCTATTTTTGCAACAAAGTTTATGATAATTTCATCTTGTTTTACCATAAAAACTTAAATCACACTTTGTGATAATGTAAATCACTGCTCTGAAAACTCCCCACTGTAGCATGTTCTCTTTTTTTTGCTCTCTCCAAAGAAATGGCTGAGCATCAGTAATTTGCATTACCTCTTCCTGGGATTACCCAAAAACTTGATACCAGTTAGTTAACAATTTTTGAATAATCTCTCAGAGGAAAAAAAAAAAAAAACAAAACATTTATTTTGAGAAAGGTATTGAGTGTTTGCCACTTGATAACTTAAATGCAAGATATCTTGGAAGACAAAATAAATAATTTTGTACCTTTGAAATGTGCACTGAGAGAGTTTGGGGTGGTTGCTTGGTTTTGGGGGGGAGGGGGTGTTTGACAATAACACTGTAGAAAACCACTGAAAAGTTTAAATTACTGCCACAACAATAAATGCAGGACCCAGAGCTGCAAGTGAGCACTCAACGGGATAATGCTCATTAAATAAAAGATAACTATTGCATGTGTACATGTGTTTGTGTAAACAAGACCAAGTGCTGACAGGAGTTCTGTTTCAAATGAGAAAAGCCTGGAGAAATAGGTCAGACCTTTTAAGAGATAATTTGTATTTCTTAGTACTGTGTGTTGGAGGAATGAAACAACTGTGCCAGTAACATCTCTCCAACTTATGGTGGTTGGCTCCCAGGAGATGTTTGTCACCGCTCTCTATCCCTACACCCAGAAGTAGCTCCTGTTGCAGCAGCCCTCTTGTTAGAGGACAGAAATGAGCCCAGACACAGACTCCTTGTTCATCACAGCATGAAAAGGGCCCTGGTTTATTCCTCTTCACACCTCAGCCATCCTGACTCCAACAATTCACTAACTCCTGCTGCAGCAAGCTCCTGCTGTGGGTTTCCCTTGCAGCCTCTGACTGCAGGTTATTTCCTGCTGAACTCTGCAGGGATCAGTTTGCAGATTCTGAATGAAGGCTTTTACCCAGCTGGACTATGACTGCAGGTTCCAACAACAGGCTCTGACTGCAGCCCAAGACTGACCTCACAGCAGTGATTCTCTCTCCTCAGGATCCTTCTTCTTCACCAGCTTCTCCTTCCCGCCTCCTCAAGGTTCCTCCTCCTTCATGATTCCCTTCCCCACCTAACCCACTCCCTTTTATCACACTTATCTTTATTGGATACAGCTGTGACTCATCAGGGATGATGCTGAACTGGGTAATTAACACAGCTGTTACTTATCAGGGGTGAGGTCACATGTATTCCCTTCTCCTACACCTCCCCACCCAGCATAATGGCCAAATTTAATTTTGTTTCCCAGGGTCAGGGCACAGGCCAGTACCTCTCTGCCACAATAAAACAGGAATTGATGGGGAAGTCACCCCGAGCAGAGGAAACTAGCTTACCCACACCCTTCCCCTCTTCCTGCCTGTCTCTCCTCATGCCAGCACCCCCACACTGAGCTCCCAGCCCTTCCTCCCAGCCCTTCCCCATGTCCAGGCTCCCTGTGTGCCACCTGAGACAGCTGCTCCATCACACACTTGTGCTGGTTGGGAGCATCAGGAAATGGCAGACAACAGCCCTGCATTTGTTACCAGCGCCCCTCCATCTCTCCAAGCACAGAACTTTATGAAAGCAGGAAGAACCTGAGACAGCAGACAACTCTATCTCTGACAAATTTCATGGAAACTGGCCAAAGGATTAAAAAGTTAATGAGAAAGGTTGTACTTTTTCAATCTTTCAAATGGACTGGGCAGAGAAAGGTAAAATCCATGGCTTTTGTTTCCCTAGGAAAGCAACCAAAATATTTTGAAAAGTTACCTCATGTTTCTTGTACTATCAAATTGTATAAAAAAATCAATGCATTTGCAGAATCCCAAAGAACTCAGAATTGTTTTTTGTAAAAGAGTTCTGCCAGCACCATCAGGCAGGCAGGGAGCTGCCTGAGGAAAGAGAACCGTGTACTCCAGGACTCCAGGCAGGCTCCGCACTACTTCCCCCCTGCTCTGGGTATTCCAAGCTTCAGGGTCAGTGCCCCCACCCTTTCTGTGGGTTCTGTGCCAACCTCTAAGCAGCAGAGTCCAAATGAAACTCAAGAACAAAATGCTACATTTGTTTTGATCACATTAAAGTCAGAAGGAGCTATTAAAAGAAGTTGTAGCAGATGACTGGGTCTCAAAGAACCACAGGCAATAAATTCACATGGCAGTTTTGTTTCATAATTTCAGTCCTACTTATTCTTTCTTTGTCTATTCTAATTACTCCCCGATATGGAATTAATGTAGAAACCAAATTAAATGCTCGGGAAAGTGTTGAATCAGCTGGCCTGAAAAAAAAATCCATTAAAAACAATTAGATAAAAACATCAATTTAGAAATGCTCAACGTGTTTCTGCCTGAATCAAAGAGCAAACACAAAGACAAAATGGAGACCTGTGATGCCAGAAAAGGAGCAGCCTCCTGGGGTGTTATGGAGGTGTTTGATATCACCATGGTGGTGGCAGGTTGGTGGCACTTCAGAGAGCATCAGGGCTGGCAGGTGGCACTGAGGAGTGATGCATTCACTCCTGAGGAAAAATACATTCAGATCTATATTGCCTCTTTGCTGCAAATCCTCCCAAAACAGTGGTGTCACACTGGGATGGCAAACACTGTAAATTTGGAGCAGGGATATAGCACTGGGACCACATAGATCGTCTGATCTGAGTCAACCCAAGTTAACAGAAAGTGAAGATCAAAATTTGGTGTTTTAGGCTGAGATTAACTCAGCAAAAGCAACCATAGGTAAGGAAATACGTCACAGTAAAATGGATTGGGGCCCTCCGTCTCCTCTGGATTTAAAGAAATTACCCCATAACCACTGTTTCCCAAGAAACACATAAAGAAATGGGGTTTAATACAGCAAGATCTGTGAGTGTATTTCTGACTCTGCATTGGTGATGCTGCTGCAATTCATGACATTTTGGAAGCAAAATGTGCAATAGCATGGATTGTAAGAGTCTGAGTTCATTGAATGTAAATACTGCTGTTGGCGTGGCGAGTGCAGACGCTCGTTAGGGTACATTAATTCTCTAGAGCTGATGGTATGAATAAATGTGCATAATGTCATCTCTGAACAGCTCTGCCAGCAGGAGCCATGCAGCAAGGCCCAGGCAAAGTTTAACTAAAGCCTGTAAGACACTTGCACACCCCAGGAAGGACCAGAAGTGTTTGACACTGTCTTCATTTGGAAAAACAGGTGTCTGCTAGGGAAAAGCCAGATCTTCCCTTGGAATGGAAAATGTAAACCCCCTCCCTCTGAATTATTATAATTTTGACATTAAGGGGCTTTCAGGCAAAGATATGGGAATAGGAATAACTGTTCTTTACTAGAAACATTAAAAATNCTGGGAATCCAGTGGAAAACAGGTTGTCCTGGTGTTCTGAATCTCAGGTTTCATCCAGGTAGGAATGCTTGGCTCCTCCCACTGGGTGGAGCATCTCCCAATGGGATGATGGAATTTTATCAGTCATGCAATGAGCCTTAATGGCCCATTAATAGCAGATATCTCCATAGAGGGAGGATGGGTCATGGAAGAGATAAAGAACACTGTCCCACCTGGTTTTAACAGCTGGCCCATTAACAGAGGATCTCCCCAGAGTTATGAGGGATGGGTCATGGAAGACATGAAGAAAACACCTCCCCAACTGGTTTCAACAGATAGCAATAAAATACATCTTGTACTGCAGCCCAAGACAGACACATGCCTACACTGTACTTGAGGAACAGCGAGCTTGGAGTCAACACAGGAAGCACCTGCTATCCAGAAGCCCCACAAAATCAGAGTATGTCACACACAGCAAAATTTCTGGCATGGATACCCCATAGAAGAGCTGAAAAACTCCAGATGAACCAAAAGACCCCTGCACCACAACCACTGCCTGGTGGGGACAGGCTCAGTGTGGACTGTGGGATGTGAACCCTCTGTGTCCTTGAGGAGATGAAGAATTTCCCCTGGTTTCCCAGCTGAGAGAATACAAAACAGGAACAAAACTCCTTGCAGGTTCTGGGGCACCCACAGGAGACATTTCCTGAAGTGACTTCTCTATCTCTCTCCTATTGAATACTTGAATACATTTTTTCTCCAGCAAAGACAGCTTACCCAGTGAGCCTAAAAATACTCCTGAGAACAATTTTTAGCACACAATGGGATATGTACAGGTTGGCAAATACGCCCCAGAAATCTCATCTAAATGCTACGCTATCAACACTGTCGGTATACATTTTAGGAATAAAAAATTTATTCTTGCATAAAACTCCATTTATTCTAAGTTTCCCAAATCATACTGCCACCTCAGTCATAAGACTCCACTTGTATTAAATAGAAAGCCCTTCTGTGATCTAAATTGAGATTATGCTCCCCTTTTAAACACAAAAATTATCAAAGGTGCAGTGTTAATAGTCATAAAAAGTCTTTTCCCTAAGGAGACTGTGGCATTAGATAAATAGCAATCTTTCAGTTATTTACAAGTACAAATGTCAGTATTATCACTGGGGAAAGTACTGATATAGCAAAAGAATTCTAAGTGTTACTCAGATGGGGCTAAGTCTTTCTTCATACAGAAACAGAGAAATAAAACACATAACATTTCATTATGTAATTGCTATCAATCTTGTATAACTTTTCACATGTTTAAATAGCATTGAAGAGAAACAATGGTATTATTCTGATATTTAAAAGTCTGTAAAAAGAGGAAGGTGCTCTGTAACTAATAATAAATCTTTGCAGAGGCATACACTGAGTGCTTAAGAGGCAAAACCATGTAATTGCTATCAACATGTGCTGAAACACCCAGATACACACAAAGATATGGAAAAAAGGGGGGATTTGCTGCTCACAGCAGCTTTCACACACACAATTTGACTTAATCCTTAGCTGGTAGTTTACAAGTAGATGATGTGAGGTAAGATCCATGCACTTTTCAAGTTAATTATTCCCAAACTAGATTTCTACAAAAGCAAAGGAAACAAGAGAGAGGATGAATCACTGTACTTGTCTTTACTCTCAACAAAAATGTATTTGGATTTAAAAACAACAAAAACGACAACAACCAAAAAAAGAGTGAAAAGACTTATAAGCATATCACTGTATTTCTTTCTTCTTTCTGGAAAGAGAAATCAACAATATCAAAACAACTGTGTACCACTCTGAACTGGTGTGAACCATGAATAAAGTTCACGGCATTCCTGAAAATGTCACACTTATACAGAGCAGAGGCAGAGATGTCTCAGCACTACACCAGTTTAACTAATGCAGGTAACTTCATACTCTGTTGTCTAGTTAACAATTATATCTCCTGAAAAGACCTGCCATTTATTGAAGGGGAAAGCCAATTTTAAGAATGCACAGATAACTCAAATACCACACTGCAGCTATTTATCTACCACATAATTTTTTATTTATTTACATTGTCCCAGTCACTGAAGGGCTCAAGAGATGAGCAATACAACTTGCTGGGCACCTTAAAATGGCAATTTTGTTTAAGCCTGCACTTTAGGAGAGCATCAGTGTCATCTTCTATACTTGCTCTCCATACCAGTTTCACCTTTTTCATTCATCATTATTGTGGAACAAACAAGAAAAATCCTGAAAACCTCTGAAAACCTATCCCAGCTGGATCCCTACAAAGTTAGTGGAGAAATAACCCATACTTCAGACCCAGCTGGCTGCCCAGAGATTCAGTCCCCCACCCACTGATGTCCCCAAGACTCCTCCTATCCTTTCCCTGACAGGTCCAGACCTCACAGTCAAGATACCCCTAGTTAGACTTAATAAGTCCCAGAAATACCCAACTACTTCAAGCAATTCAGCATCAATTCAGTGAATTTAGGCTGGCTACAATGTTAAGAATTTTGTTCTGTGTGCATGAATAGATGGCATTGATTTCAGCAATAATTGCATAGAAAGACAATTTTAGAATGAAATTAGCAGTTAAATAATTGTAGAAATTATAAAGAGAGATTTCTTTGATTGGACAGTTGTAATAATAGCTGCAGAAATCTGTCCTACACAGACTCTGCACATTATGCTACATTATTGTAGCCTAAAGTTAATATTGTTGAAAACGCACCACATTCTGAGAACACGCTCCTGTAAGATTAATTCTTTAGGGTGATTTTAATTATCTGCATTAAACTGAAAATATTGGCCATGTTGAAATATCTGATAAACCTCGAATATTCCACACTCTATTATCTCAGTCCTGCTCCCATTATCTATGACTTTTAATTCATCACTGATTTTTTTTCCAAGGAACTGTTGGCTTTCCAACAGAACACACGCTGCCCGGGCAGCCCATCCAGCAGGGATGAGTGTTCTGCAGCATGTTGGAGGGCTGGAGTGTAATTTTAGCTAAGCCTTGGACGTGCTTCCCTCCGAACATTCGAAGGGTTTCATTAATTGCAGCAGCTGACTTGGGGCCTTTTGGAGGACAAAAAGGAGATTAATTATCAAGATGCTGTTCCCCCCTCCTACCTAGGGCACCAAGGCCCATGCTGCAAAACAGAAAAAGCCAAAGCTATCACAAAAGGAAGAGTCCTGACTGGTTTGAAATAAGGGTTTGTTGGGGTTTTTTCCTCAATTGTTGATTGTCTCCTTCTTGCTAGTGCTAGGAGACAAAGCAAACAAAGAACAGCATTTACCTTTGTTCTATCATATTGTGACATTTATACAGGGTAAATGGGAACTGTCAGATAGAGATTTTGATATTGATCATGATGATAGACTGGATTAGGAGAGAAAGGATTTGACTGATGATGGAACAAAAAGAGGATGGAATAATTAATGCCCAGGATTGAATTTTTACAGACAATGAGCCACTTTAAATTCATTTTATATTTCTATCAGACTAAATTTTTGATCCAGTATTCTTAAATTTCAGAAAGGCTTTGACTTTAAACCTCACATTTCGATTAATAAAAGATAAAATTTATATGGTGCCTATGCAATAGACTTTAAATTATTAAATTCAGCAGCAGTGCTTTCAATAGGCTCATGTGGGGACAGATTCGCAGCCTTGCAGCCAACATTTTTGTCAGGAGGAGGTCAAAACTATCTGATAAAAGTTCTCAGATGACAGGTGGGGAGGTGAACAGGTGGAACAATGAAGCCCAGCAGAGGCAGTCAAGTACCAGACACATATCTGGAAACAAAGACAGCAGACCAATTCTAACAGGGCAAGAGTGTCTATGAGGGGAGCTGGAATGGAGAGTTGTGGCTACTAAGCAGCTTCCACAAGTAGGAGAAGCACTTGAGCTGCAGGGTTGTTAATCTTGCTTCTGTCAATTACACCAAATTCTGCAGAGTAGACTTGTTCTAAAAAAAAAAGAGTAAGTCTTGGAAGCAGTGATGAATAATCAGATCAACGGGTACCATTGCAGAAGAAACCTTAATTCAACTTTTATATTTGGAAAGATCCGCACTACAACAAAACCTTATATTACATCTGACACTGCTGCTGATGCCCACTGCTGACAAACCAGGAACACCAGAGCAGCTTGGATGTTGCAGCTTCAGACTGAAACCACTTCAAAGAGGAGTTACAAGAATGATGAAAGACATGGGAAATACCCCTTTGATGGAACCCTCTGAAAACTCAAAGCAAAAGACATGACTTGATCACAGTGCAAAAGTAGCTGAGCCATGTGTGCATCAGTCACCAAAACAAAGAGAAAACTTATGTCTCACATTATTCACAAGGCAATTTTGACACCAGTGGGTCCTTTGTGACCTAAATGCCTGGAAATGTTTTACTGGAAGTTTTCCCGTGTTCTGTACTCCTTCTTAGGGCCAACCAGTACACTTCCCCAGCTTGCACTTATTCTTTTGGGTATGGGATTAGTGGAGGAAAAGCTCCATGTGCTCAGAAGTAACCCCAAACAAAAAACATTTTTGTACATGGACTCTCAGTAAAACATAGAAGTATTACTTCACTCAGTACCACACAAAGAGCTCTTGGCAGGTCATAATGTGGTAAAATTCCTTTTGAAAATCACTCAATAACTTCATGTTAATTATGTGACAGGAGTTCACAATCTTTTTATAGGTGTTTCAATAGCCTAAATAAAGCTACACATAGAAAATAATGCATTTTGAATAGCAGGAGAGCCACAAAGAACACCTCATAAAATGTCTAATTAACACTCCCACTTATTTATTTAGCAAGAGATCACTGCCCATAGACAATTTAGAGGTCAAGCTCTAATAGTCCAATGAAGTCACAAATTATCTTTTTAACAGCAAAACATTTTAGATTCCAAACCTTGCATAAGGAAATCTACTGATAAATGCAGGAGGCTGCAGCTTTGAAAACATCCCTGTAATATCCACTGTGAGAGCTCTTGTCTGTTTATGGACTGATAGCCAACAGTGGACAGGTTTTTTTCTAAGGGTACATCTATGTGCATCTCATTCAGCGGATATGCTCAAAAACAAACAAACAAAATCCAACAAAACCAACCAAATAAACAAATAAAGAAAACCACACATCAGGGTTTGAGACTTTCAGAACTGGTGAGCACCAGGAAATTCAGACAAACCTCTCAGGAATACTGGACAGCTACAACAGTCAAGCTTACAGCAGCCTTGAAAACATTCAGTCAAGACCACAGCATCACATAAATACTTTTGAAGTTACAGTATCGTGGAAGGCCAGAACAGAATGTGCTAAATAAACCCCCAAAAAATCTGTTTTAAGAATTTTTGAAAATTACCCCTAAACATTTTGGCTTCAAGACCTCTCATCAAAGACAATGACAGAAAGTTGTCCTGATTAGCCATGAGCCCTATAAAAATCCAATTTTTCACTACTGACACAGTCATCTGCCAAACCTACTCATCAGATAAAAGGAAAACTACACAAAGGGAGAACTCATCAAGTCTGTAATGGTTTCTTTTAAATCAGTTTTTCAGAACTTGAGTGACAAAGAACATCACGTATACTAAATCATTTTCATGATTTTCAAAACAAAGAATAACTATCTAGTAAGAAATTGCTTCTTCAGATAAACTTCCATATTTCAACTCTTTTCTTAACATTTTTACATTGGTTGCCAAAATATTTTGGTGGTGTCAGTTATTTCATTGTTTAAGAAATACCACAGAAAACTAATACATCTTTGTTTCCCATTCCTTTGGAATCTGGTTGGTTTTGATTTTTTTTTTACATTTTCATTTCCATACATTTAAATGCTTAGCCTTTTTCTTGTCTTAGTAACACTTAAAAATCAGTCTCCTCGCCTTGTGAATGACATGCATTTACGTATCAATCTTGTGTTAAGCCTATCTAGGAATCATACCAAGTTTAATTTACAAAACCCATACTTCTCACATGCAGGGCACTAATTTGTTTAAAGACTTTTCATATCTTTTCAGCTGAAAACACTGCAGTGAGATCATCACATCACTAAATAGCAGAGTGGTGCAGGATAGTTCTGCTGCTTTTTTATTACCTGGGTGTTGAGGGTTGAATTTGTTTCTCTTTACTGTGGGAATTTTGTCCCATTAAGTTGCTAGGAAACTAATTACTGGGTGCTTATGGGTGCTTATGAGTGCTTGGCAGGAAAGGGTGGGGGGAGAGAAGTTTTTTGGGGAGGAGGGTGGCTTTTTCTCCTTGGCTTCAGGGAGGCAGGTCGTGTCGTGGCTACTGCTGCTGCATCAGGACAAGAATCATCTTCTTCACTGGTTCCAATCCTGAGGAAAATTTACTATCTTCATACCCTGAAAGCGGGACACGCTGTGTCCCCCTTCCCCCCTGCCGGGACATCCCCGCCGCTCCAGCTACCACCGCAGAGCAGATCGCACCCACCGGCCCGGGATTGCTTCACNTAAATTTATATTACATAGGTATAACATAGTATACAAGAATGATACAGGAAAAATACAAATCGCATATTCCATATATAACACTGGGATACAGATGGATTGCAATTTATAGCAGCTCCCTCCAGGAAGGTTTCATCACCACCCATCTGCAGGAGCACTGAGAAAAGCACACCCCAGTGGGTACCTTATGCACAAAGACTTTCCTAGAGAGCAACCAAAACCTCTGCAGTCCACACAGAGGCTTTCCAGCCACAACGAGGAAAATGCAGGCACACCAGGGTGATTCAGGACAAATTTCAGAAGAGCTACAGCTGTTCCCCTGCTGACTCACCAAACCTGATGATAATACCTGAAAATTGGAGGCCCAGACTTATGCTATGTATTTACAGTCTCACACAGATTTTGCTGTAATTTCTCCCACATATTCTTCCCATTCAAAGTCAGAAGGAATCAGCTGGAGCATTTCCCTAAAAAGGCTACTAACATGTGTTAAAATGACAGACAAGGTGTTGTAGACAGTTTCGTATCTACAGCAATGCACAGTGGAGAAAACATGGAAATGGGCACTATCTTATAGGTCTGGGTTTTTCTTGTTTTCATCTTTGAATGTTCTTTAATTTTTCCTTCTTTCCTCCTGCTCCCACAGTGCCAAAAGGCATTTCTTCTGATTTAATCTCCAGACCAAGTAGAAATAAGTGTGTTACATCTTGCTATACATGCTGTATACACCTCTTAAAAGTAATAATTTTAAAATATATTATTCATATTAATTATACATTATATAATACTGCGTAACACTGTAACAATATATCGTATATAATTATTTTCATATTCTAGATTAATATCTATTAACTTCTAATTAAATACCCTCACTGGGAGTTTCTATGTGTGCTGTTTGAGCGGAGAAATGCCCTGTCCAAAGCCCCTCAGTGCTATCCCACCTTGCTGGTTTAGCAGTAAAAGGCAGGTCAGTTCAGGAAGTGCAATAGTTCTTCCACTGGACTCAGCAGAAGGGAGTTAGAACAGTAGCTAACCACCAAAATGCTCATTTCTTTTTTAATGAAATGCTGACATGTTTGGACATTGAAGCCTAAATTCATCTGCAAACATTATCAGTATTTACTGCAGCAGAAACAACCTTTCACACGTGACTAAGAAAATGTCATAAACAGAAAATTACTCACAGTCCCCTTCCTCTTGTTCATTGGCCTGACCTCAAGCAAGTGAAAAAGATTTTAAAAAACAGCCCAGTGAAGACTGGGAGGATGCAATACACTGCTGAGTGAGTGAACATGTCAGAAAATAAGATTTATAAGTTCTTTTACCATAGGCCTTAAACAGCCAGTCAGCATTCCCTACAGGAAAAAACATGGATACCCCTCAACTTACTCTGAGCTCCTTGCTTATCTTAATCTACAGAGAACAGTTTCATCCAAATGGTTTCAGTATATATGAATTTAGTATTCTCTATTTATATGGATGCTAAAACCAGGTTATTTACTGTCAGCTAATTGTTTATCATCAGCTCAGATCCAGGAATGCAGTGGAAGAAGGTAACTCATGGCTGGAGGATCTGTGCTGAGCATACCCCTCAAAACCTCAAATCCTGCCAAAGAAGCATCTTCTTGAGTGCTCCTGGTAGCCAGTTTTTTCAGCCTTTGCTATAGATCCCTGTCTGGATTTGACTAAAATGGGGCAGAACTAGAACTTTTCACTGTTCTTTCACAGGGTACCTGAGATGTCTTCACGCATTTTGCTCTGTTGGGGTGATCAGAACATTGAAAGAGCAACACGACCCATCTGAAACTACGGATCTTCAAAATGCTGGACTGGTAATTGTGGAGAGCAACCACAGGAGACGGAGGGTGCCTTTTTCTATGCCCTCACCCCTTTCCATAACTCAGAGCTGGATCTAGGGAAGGACCCATGCCACATGTGCTCAGAGCCCTCACCCCTGCAGCAGCTCCTCTGGCAGAGAACACCAGCCCATGCACTTCCAGGCACACCAATTCTGGTGCTTTTTGGGGAGTTTCAGGAGCTGAGAGGCACGGAGTCAACGCTCAGGTAGCTGCCATCCATCAGGAGCCACAGTCCATAGGAAGTGGCACTGGCAATTTAGCAGCTGGCATGGAGCACTCTTGGTTCAATCAAAGCTCCATCTGCAAGAATCAGCCATGGCGCTGGAGGTGTCCTTATTGTTTGTGTTAATTAAGGTGAGATCTCACTGTGCTGGTGTTCAGGAAGCACAGGGAGAAATGGACCTTTCCCAGACAAGTTTATTATTCAGTCTACACAAGCAAAACATAAAGAATGATTCAAAATGTAAAGATATATTTTATTGTTTCAGAAAACTTTATTTCCACAGGCCCCCCACTGCAATCCCTCTGATAGCTGATTAATCTTCTGAGCAACAAAACCAGGAGCAATGTGCCTTTCCCTCTGTTTTACTCAGACCATAGTGACAGAGGTATTGGCTGGCTGAGAGATGCTCCACTGACACCACATCAGCTTTCCACAGCTGCCTTTCAAAACTTTGTCTCTCTTCCTAGAGGAAATGGTTGCCCACAGTTCACAGCCGTGGGTCACAAGCAAGTTCTACCTGGTTGGAGCACGGTAGGAGTCAACTAAATTCCCCCCTTTGATTCCTGATGCTTTACATTTTTCTTTCTTGGCAGATTTGACTTAATTTTTGCACCGGCCATTCTGTAATCCTGATTTATGGTGGGCAGTGTAACTTTGTTTTCAACCTGAACTCCAGCAGTGGTCCTGGGGGTGACATACTGTGGAAATTAATTATTAGCTCTGTATGTCACTGGGCAGTATGGAACATACCCAGCTAAAGGAGCAAAAAATACCTGTAAAACAACAAATAAAACTTCTTATCTGATGTTTGAAACCTAATCACTGTAGTCCATGGAGAAAGTGTCCCAGGGCACTGACCAGTACAAAATGCTCCTGGTTCTCTGCTTTGTCTTCACACACTGCGATGCCAGGTGTTGCACACAAACCCAAAAGGCTGGAGCTTTTATCCATGAGTGTGTGCATCTGTACAGATGTAATTTACCCAGAGAGGCAAATATTGCCCAGTGGAGGAAGCTGTAGTAAAAGTGGTGCATGACAAGTGCTGTTCCCAGTGTTTACTGCATTCTGTATCACCACTTGGACTCCATGGCAGTAGATCAGCTCTATTAATCATACAGATTCCTGTAGTATTCACCAAAATGAGTAAAAGCATATTTGTTTAAAAGAAATCCAGGCCCGGACTGCTCCTTATGAACATTCTTAGACACAAATTACGTTCTGGACTGAAAATTTAGCTCTACCACATTTTGCTCCTGACTTCAGTGGGAGCCAGCATTGTACGTGCTCTACGCCTCTGGAAGGCAGAGCTTTTAAGGTTGACATCCAATATAGGCACCTCAGCAATCATATCTAGTGATCAACACAGCACAGGAGTAGTAAAGTTTTATTTGCAATTTCAGCTGTAAAGCCCAAAGCTATCAAGTAAAACAAATTATGTTAATATCTTCATGTAACTACTCAATAATCTAAAATTCCCAGACAAAGCCTATCAGTGACAGTATTTTCCACTATGTGGGCTGTGTACACTGTGACTGTGTACTTTGGCTTGGTGCTGTTGCTGTTTCTCACCTCTTTTTCTCTTTTCCGAGCCATCAGCTATGAGATACCTACAAATATGTTTTTTAACGCTACTGGATTTCTTCACTTACAAATGAGATCATGGCTATGCCATAAATACATGCAGACTACAAAGGAAGAAACAGAATATTAACACTCCTCATCCTGCTCTTCAATCTCATCCTGGAGCATGAAGAGGTGTCTTGTTGCACTGTCAGAAATATGTCAGCTTTGGCAACTGAGCTCTGAGAGCGTGACTACCTCCAGGTGAAGGAACACATCTCACAACTCAAGTGTGGTGCAAGCGAGAGTTCCTGTGACACCCAGACTGACTTGACAAGCAAAGGCAAAAAAATAGCCATTCCCCTGATGATGGGTCCATTTGTCTTATTAAAGAGGCAAATCAGACTGTGGTATTTTCATGCCCAGCACATGCCCAACCCACAACCTGCAGATGACAAACCTTATTATGTTATGGCTGTAAAACTGACATCAATTGTATACAATTATGGAACATACATGTTAGCAACTTCAAAACATGGATTCACTCCCTAGTCCTTTCTTAAATCCATAGGAATAATCTAGCCCTATATCAATTTTAGCTTCTTTTAGCATAGCCTCGGAATTGTATTTGGCATCTCTATCTGGCACATACAATAACTACCAGCAACACTAACCATTTCTGCATTGAGGTCACCCAGTATATCCGCTGCTGTGAGAAGTCTGGAGAGCACAGGACACTGCCCGACTCAAAGAGTCCAGGGAAATAGGGAAAATATAACCCAGAAATTGTCGGAGCTTACAGCTGCATTTGAGATGTAGTGTTCAGATCTCTGCCCTCCCCTAACCCCTCCTTATCCTCCCCTCCTCCTCACCACACACACACACACACACACACACACACAATCACTAGAACTCATCATCTGGTTTAACAAAAGCCTCTGCCCGTCCCTTTCTCTGCAAGGAACAAGACCTAATCCAACTATTCCGTCCCATAGGAAATGCGCCAGGCAGGCAGCCCACGGGTGACGGCAGCGCTGGCTGTCTCGGGGAAAGGCACAAAACCCGAGCATCCCCTGCACACAGAGAAGCCTCTGTTCCGCGAGCAGTAAAAAAAAAAGGATGCGGCAGACAAAGAGATGCGCCTGGCTACTCCCCGCTCCCGGCGGTGCCGGGCACCGGGGCCGCTTCAGGCCGTCGCCGTGTCCCTCCCGGAGTGCGGCCGGGGCCCCGGCGCCACTGGAGCAGGTGAAGCAGTTCGGCGC
>WEIU01016508.1:46502-73561 GCA_013389925.1 Aegithalos caudatus
GGGAGGTGCGGCGCGACAGCGGCTCTCGGGGATCTGTCGCCTCCCTCGTGTTTTGAAGCGATTGTGCCCGGCGCTACTTTCGGGTGTAAACGGAAGTGCAGCCGCTCGCAGCGGTGCTGCGACCTGGCGAGGCTAAAAGTCCCTCTCTACCCACTGTGGGAAGCGGTCGTTGATAGCTGGTGGAGGCCCCGACCTGGGAGTCGCCGGGCCAGGATATCTCCAATGATGTCCCTCGTTATCCCAGGCGCCAGCCAGCATCTCCTCTTAGCAAAGCAGCCCAACTTCTGCCACAGCGCCGATCACTCCTGGCAGCATTTCTGCAAGTGCAGAAGCAGCTCTGAGAATAAAGAAGATCGGGCGTACCGCAGGAGGTGACCAAAGCGGCAGCTACGTCCTCAGCCACCCGCTGTGCAAACACAGGAGAGGTCTTCTCTGGTCGCCCCTCTCCTGCGCTCGCTCCATCACTCCCTCCCTGCCTGGGATGGGGCTCAGACACCCAGACTCAAAGGGAAGCTCCAAGACAGAGGTTCCTTTCTGTTTTGCTTTAAGGTACCCCGGGAGATCAACATGAAGGGCATGGCATGTGTTACAGACAGCAGAGGGGTGAGCCCCAGCTGCTGTCTCAGTCACGGTCACACCCAGCACTGGGGCAGTCCATTCAGTGTTTTCTCCAAGTCCTGTTTGCAGCAGAGGCAGCGTTAATTCTTTATTCTGGTGTCGTCTCTTTCCTGAAATGTATCCGTGAGTTCTTTTAGTTCCAGACCATGCCTGCGGGCAACAGGAAGTGATGGTGGGAGAAGGAGCCGTGTTTCAAAGGTGGGTTTGGGGCACCACACTCTCCAGGACCCCGAGAGCTGATCCTGAAAGGCTGCAGTGTTGCTTACATGCAGGAAAGCTGTCTCAGTCTCCCAGCAATTCTGCTCTGCTGGAAGTTGTTGTGCTGAGAAATTCTTAGAAATCAGGCTTGAGGTGGAGCAAGCCTAAGCATGGGCCAGCCACCGCTTGACACCCTGGTACCCAGCCACTAGCATAATCCAAAGCCCTGACAACCCATAATTACCTGACTGCTTCAGCACGCTCCCGGTGTCACCAACACAATTATACTGTCCCATTTCCGCCGTTTTACTTTTCCCCCAAATCACTAATTCATTCCGTGCAAAATTAGCTTCCCCTTGATGACTGCAAGCAATTATCCAGAGCAAAGATGGCAGTCTATGATTATTATAGTGAAATGGAGCTTGCTCATCACTCTGCTCAATCCAGAGCCAGCACATTTAGTGCAGGGCCCTCTGCTGGCACCCTCAGGGAGCCATGCACAAACCTCATTTCATAATTTTTCATCTTTTTCTAGGTTTTGTCACAACTCAGCTTTGTAATAGAGCCACCAATAAGCTAATTTTGATAGCACCTTTTTCAGTCTAGCTCTCGTGCATAATGGTTTTCTCTTAACTTTCCATTACAGTGTGTGTGCATGTGTGAAATACAAGCAGCAGATCGAGTTCTTTCAAAGGATTTTTCTAAATGTGTATTTTCCAGAATGAGGAATGGATCCTTTACAGATGGTGAGAAATCACTGCGGTTTTACCAAGCAACTGTAGTTAGCTACATCCTAAACTCAGCTTTGCTAATCCTGTTTGGGTTGGGTTTGGATTTTTTTTTTTCACAGATCCAAAATTGCCTTGCTTGCAGAAGACCTACTGCAAGCATTCCAAGCCTTGCTTCTTTTTATGAGGGAACCCTTAAGACAAGGATCTCACCCACAGATGAGAAGTGACTGTGGCCAGGCAGTGGCCGGCTAGTGTCAGGCTGTGGTCTCTCTTCACAACAGAACAGTCAGGATTTTTCCTCTTCATGAAAATCTCACTCCCCAAATATGGACACAGAATGGAGTCCAGCCTCCAGGCGTCTCTGCTAACAGGGTGTAGATGCTCCTAACCTGCCATTTCAGGGTCCAAGGAGAAGAATCCATTCAAATGTCTATTTCAGCCTCTCAGCATAAAGCTTTATCATTCTAACAAATAATCAGTGATGTTCCCTAGGACAAGGGCAGGTAGAATTATCTGAACCCACTTAAAGCAAAACCCACTCTTCATGAGAGAGAAAATGCAACTTCCTTCCTACAGGTGAAAGGTAGGAAGATATAATTAACAATAATCACCATCAAACCTTACCCATGGCTTAATAAGCCTTCCTGAGCAGCAGGACATCGTGTCAGCCATTTCAATCAGTGTGGGGAGAGGCAGGAGGGGCTACAGCCTTCCCCTGGTGTTTCCAGAGCTCTGTACTGCTCCAGACACCACCTGCTGCACACTGCGGGCCTGTAGGGAAGTCACAGCTCTCTGGTGGGGAGCAGCACTACTCACAACCCTCCCAAAACTTGGACTGCTGCTGCCTCAGTTCACCACAGGAGTTGGACTCACAGTGTGTATGAGCTGCAGTGATGCCTGTGACCCCATGACCATCACCAGGACTGCTGTGTGAGTTGTACCAAGCTGTAGCTTCTCTCTTATCTCCCAGAGACTGATCATCTTTCCAGCTGAAAACCCAAGCTAACTCATCAGGACAACACAGCATCACCCTGAACCCCTTTGTACTCCTGCAGATCTGTGGCATGTGACAGCCCCACTGACTCTGGAAGCCTTTCCCTGAATGAATTTGCCATCTTAATTGCAGTACAAACCTGTCATTTGCATTTAGTGACCGGGAAAATATCAGATTTTAAACCAGTGTTTGTCATCCTAAAGACAGTTGAGGAGGAAGATGACTTACACATAACTGCCTGTCCTAGTCCACTCCTTCCACAGGATGGGAAAGAACATAGTGGAACATAAAGAACAGGTAGACATCACTACTAATAGAAAGCAAGAACAGAAAGGACTTCACAGGCAGAGTATTCACTTTGAAAAGCTCAGGCTGCCTTTCCTTGTTTGTTAGATGCTGCCAGAAGTGAGAGTGTGAAATGCACCAAACCAGTGGCCCTATTTGCTATGGGAAAAGTGGGATCTAGAAACCAATATACATTTAAAAGTCAACAATACATGAGGCTAGCTGTAAAGAAGGGAAAAGCAGCAGCTTTCAAAGAAACAGGCATGTGCAGAATTTGGACAGAGGTGTTTACACATCACCTCAGGCACAGAGCTGCAGGAAAAGCTTTGCAGACACTGCAACCATTGCACTGAAGAGTGAGCACTGTGACAGATCTGCATCAGCAGCACCTTGTATTTATAAAATTAAAGCTGTCAACTCTGACTTTGGTATCAAAAATATACCACACTGTCATTTCAGTCTTTCACATTTCATTTATGACTGACCCTTAAATGCAGTGGTAGGCACAGAAACCATCCTCCCCACAAGCACCTGTGTGCACCCAACCACCAGATTTCTATAAGCACTGCAACCCCACAGCAGAGTGAGCACATTTGGCTGACAACACTACTGCCAAATGTGCCTTCCATGGACATCTGCTCCATACCAGGTGGCTACCTGGAGCCACTGACCATGTGGGGCCATCTGTGGCAGCAGAAGCACCTTTCTGCTGGCTGGGCAGCAGCTGCCACCAGCTTGGCACAGACCCACAGAAGCAGCGAGGTGTCTGCTGTTATCTGGGCCAGATCACCTTCCTCTAAGGTTGTAAAAGTGGGACATCCAGAATGAAGAGCCTTCAAGGTGTGGTTGCACTAAAGATGGCTTCTCAAGACCCTCTGAAGCAAACCTTGAAAGCTTGCTTGAAAGATTTAAAATTTAGAAACTCAGCTGAATGATTACGTCAGAATTTTAGAGCCCTCCCAGTGAACATAGCAAAAAATAAAAGCCACCAAAAGTCATCTGCTGCAATATATATTTTAATTCAAAGTGAATCTTGACATTAATACACCATAAATTCTTATTTTGACACTCACCAAAATAGTCACCTGGAAAACCCGCTTTTTGTGACAAAGTACAGAAGGCTTGGTCACATTTAAATCACTGAGAACTAGAAAGAAATACTATCGCAAACTGTAAGAGACATTACATCCATAAAAAATTTTCCCAGTCCTCATATTGTAATATTGCACAGTGCAATTGCTACATGGCGAACTAGTGTAGCAGAGAAATCCAAAGGAAAAAAAAAAAAAAAAAAAAAAAAAAAAAAAAAAAAAAAAAAAAAAAAAAAAAAAAAAAAAAAAAAAAGCCACAAGTCTACAAATTATTAAACGGTAACAGTTCAACCTTATTAATCAAGTCTCTATTACTGGGTGTTTCTAGAACAAGTCTTCCTACAGCTTGCAGTGTGATTTAACTTTTACTTAACACAAACCATGTTAATTAGCAGTAAAAACAGAAAATTTAAAAATAAAAACCAACAAAAAAAAAGGAGTTAATACAGTAGCATATTTGACCAATAAAACACCCTGAAGTCAAAAACCGAACACAAGAAATTCATATAAAACCTTGCAAATTAAAGTAAGATGCAGATATGCAATTCCGTAGTCATGCAGTGTTTTATTTAAAAAAGGCATTAAAACAGTATAATGTAAAAATGCTTATCAGAAGATGACTTTTTTCACAGAAAAAGCCCTCGCCCTGAAAGGGTTTTTTTTTCTGCAGATGGGCCCCAGACACTTGCAGCGACAAGAGTCCGTTCTCTCAGAGTATATTGTGGGAGGAGGGGGAAAAGTCATCTGGTGTGTTGAATTTAAGCTGTGGCAGGATCCCAAATATTTCATTCTTTGAAATGCAGACATTTCTATAATTACAACACACAGAAAGAAGAGCAGCCGATCTAATTTGGGGCACATTTACAGCAACCTTTCCCTGCACAGGGCAGGATACTGTGGTGATACACAGTGTGGATATAACAAGCACATCAGCTCCAAACCTTAAGCGCAGTAAAAAGAAAGTACAGAAGATACATCAGACCCATGATGATCCCCCGTGGCCCCAGGAAAAAAAAAAAGCAGTATTTTTTGTTGTTGTTGTTTTGGGTTTGTTTTTTTTTACCACAATACAAAAACTGATGTGTTCCGTTTGCATTGGTGGTTCTTGGTGTGTCCATTGCCTGCAATGGAGTGAGCACCAAAAAAAGGGAGTGAACAGGAAAGTGCCTGCTGGACTACACAGCACAAGTTGGAAGTGGTAAAGGTGGACATCCAATTTGACTCCCTATGTTTAGGCTTTACATACATGTTGGTAAGATTTCAAATTCATCAGGATACTCCTAGTTGCTAATGTATATTTTATATACACACACACTTGTACAAAATGCATAGAGTTGATTACTAAAAACATTGAAACTTTTGGGTAAAGTTAGGTTTCTTAATTTTCAGTGTGATTAAAAATGTACTGCTGGTATTTTCTTTTTTTATGATCTAATACTGTTGTATTTTAGTTATTATTTAAAAAATAAATCAAATGTAGGCACATTTATTTCATTCAGACATTCATTAAATAAAACACTGCTTGTGTTAGTGGAATACAGAAAAAGATTACCAGTTATTAGCTTATTGACAGAGTTAAATGCTTTGCACTCTTATTCCAGTCAACATTGCAAGGATTTTATTCCAGATTTTGTTTTTTAAAAAGTTAAGTCAAGCCTGCAAGATGCAGCTTCTTAAGTGTCTACATAATGCCAATATGAAAACATAAAAAAATTAAGTTACATTAATACATCCACTTATATGCAGTAATGAGCTCAAAGTTAATGGAGATAAAATACTGATGCAAATAACACACCCCCCCAAAAATATGCAATCATCTTCCATCATTTACATTATAGTAGTTACGACACTTCAAACATGAAAATAAAATATGAAAAAAAAATCACCAAAAAACAACCACCCAAACAAAAAAACCAAACCCAAACCCCAGCTTCTATTTCATGTAATTAGACTTGTACAGAAATTAGAAGGCTAAGAAAGAACTAGTTAATCACCTAATTTCACAGCTATCTGAAGTGGCAATCATTATATAGCAGCTTATCTATGATACATTCAAGATAAATGATACCATTTATTACTTGCCCATAAGCTAAAACACAGCCTCAGCTTAATACCTTCCGTAAATCCCATCTCTACACTACAGTATACTTGAGGTCTATGAAAGAGTAGCTACCTTTTATAGGAAATGGATGATTAAGTCTTTGGTGCTGCAAAAGCAACTTCATTTGAACAGAACAAAAACTGAAAAGACACACTTCCTAAGGAGAAGAAAAAGAAATAATGCAAAAAGCATGTAATTTACGTCCCTGACGGAATGTATTAAATAAGCAAACACCCACAACAGGCTAAAACAAATACTATTCATGTAAAAAGACTAAAATCTCTCCCATGCGTAAATGAAAGATTGCACACAAAGAACTCACATCTTTTTCAAGCTTCAACAGTAAATATTCTGCTACTAGTTATTAAATACTGCACGGTTTGCTCAAGCTAAGATGAAACCACATCATGGATCAATGAGCACTTGGCTTCTCCTTTCCTTAGCTAATCATGCCTACCTCACCTCTAAACATTTTATTATATCCAATTAGACAAACACTTTTAAAATAAACTACTTCGGTTGTATTGCAGTTCCATTTACCAGTATGAAATACTGTCTTGTGTGTCACTACTCAATAGCTACTGAATCAACTTTCCTTAAGCGCTACTAAAGTCCTGTCTTGAAGCTAGATCATTCTGGGGGGGAAAAAAGACAGCAAAATTCAGCTGCAGCAAAACATGCTGCCTTCTCAACCAGGAAAATACACCCAATACTAAAATAATACCACACAAAACCCAAAATGAGCATCACGCTATCAAAAAATCAGCAGATCTGAATTTTTAAGTGCTGCAGTCCTCAACATTTATATATAAGTAATAACATTAACAACCTCAAATATTTAAGGCACTATGTGTGGGAACAGTTTACAATGCAGCTGAGATTATTAGGACAACAACATTTAAGAGCAATGTTTAGGCCTTTTCTTTGCCCATGCAAAAGACACATGCAATGTGAAGAACAACGGCTCAATTTTTAGATAAGTGACTCAACATTTAAACATCAAGGTACGCAATACAAACAAGTTACTTCTACACTGTACTGCTGACACATGTGCATCTGTTGCTCTAGTTCTGTACACTGAATGGCTTCCCAAATGTAGACGTGTCTTGCACTAGTCAGAAGGCAATTTTATAAAAAATAGCAGGAGCAAAACCAGATTTCTGCTCCCATAAGTCACCTGTCTAAAGTTACTCTATAAGAACATGACCAAAGACAAGTTATACCAAATGTGCAAAACACATTAAAAGTGAGTTTTTTTTAAAGCTCAGAGTTGTTTAAATTGCACCCAAGTCTACATGATTCAAAAAAATAATTTTCCTGTTGTGCCATGGCTAATACATAATAAATACCATGTTTCTTCTTATACCAAACTCCTGCATCATCCTCAGCAGAGTGAGTTCTCACATGAATGGGTACTGGCTGAGCTTAGTGGGGCTCAGCGGGAAGCCCGCGTAGGCAGCAGGCGATGCGGTGATGTATGAGTGGGGTGCGAAGATGGGCTTGTACTGGCTCTGGTGCACGGTGGGGGAAGGCAGCAGGCGAGGGTTGATGCCCACTGGCACTTGGTGCACCATCCCGCTGGGGTGGCTCAGGCTGTAGCTCGGGTGCTGGAGCAGAGGTCTGGAGGTACAGGGTGAGGCGAGGAGGTGCGCGATGGGCGCGGCAGTGCCCAGCGGCGCCGGCGATGCGTATGGGAGAATGGCAGGCTGCCCGCCCAGGTGCGAGCTCCCTGGCAGGTGGCTGGGGCTGCCCTGCGGCAGGGAGAATGAGGGCCCAGCCACGGTGGCTGCCAGGAAAGGCTGTTGCTGTTGCTGCTGCCTCCGCGGGGCAAAGTTCCCGTTCCACTCCTGCAGCCCCGAGCTGAAGTGCTGGACCTGGCCACACAAACAGAAATGGGCAGGGCTTAGCCATCCCCGGAGCAAAAAGAGTGGGAAAAATGGAAGAAAAACGCACTAAAACCAATCAACTTAAAATCGGGAGGAATATAGAGACAGGAATTATTAAATGCTTTGACAGAATGAAAAAGATACAGTAGCTATTTATGTAGCAGCACAGACAATAAGAGATGGAAAACGGAACACAAGTTATTTTAATGCTCTTGCAAAGGGAAAAAAGAAAGAATAAAATGCCATGCTGGGCTGCTTTAACAGAAATACCATGTATCACATGAGCAAGGTGCTTATTCCACTCTACTCAGCACTGGCTTGCCATCAATTGGAAGTGCTGCATTCAGTTTGGGCACCACAATGAGGCACAAAGAGGACAAATAGGAGAGAAATTTTAGAGGAGAGCAGAAAAAATAATAAACAGATTGAAAATATCTGAGACAACTCAGCAAACAGAAGTCTAGGTCTATAATCACACGAAGATGTGGCAATCATTAACAGTTATAAAGAGAAACAACTAAAAATCAATTACTGTCATTAAATGATGCAGACTTCAAACTACATAGGGCATCTACCAAAGAAGGAAGGATCAGCATAAATTTTTGTAATGAAAATAACATTCTACACTTTCTGCCAAGAGGCTGAGGAGCTGCAGACATTGAAGGGATTAAAAATTAATACCATGCTGATCATATTAAGGTTTGCTTAGAATTAATTAAACCAATCCTTTTGCATTATCATGCAGAAAGGGAGACTGTGTCACCCACCCAAATGTTTCTTTCAATCTAAACTATTCAAGCCATTATTGCTAAATCCTCTTATCTACCCATAGCATGCTTTCATATAGCATTTAATTTACAATATTCAGTTTCTCTGCAAGACTTAGACAAACAGGTATGTCTCTCACATTAATGTACCTCCAGCTATCTAACCAAAAGCTCACTGCAGCTACACCTCCAAGATAATTAATTAGAAGGGGCTTAAGCTTGATGTCATGTATCAACTTCAGTTCTCAGCCACAGAAGACATATTTACTGTCTTGTTGGGCAATGATAAAATTAACTTTTAAATTAGCTTTACGTGTCTTCAAACATTGGATGGAACTATGATCACAGCCTCATCTCCCCTCCAGCTTCATTACCTGGCAGCAAAGGTAAGAAATAGTTGGGTTTGCTGAGCTCTACCTCACCTCTGGATACTCAAACTAAAAGATTTTCATGCGCACTACTGACAGAACAACACTGAGATACAGCTGCAGATATCACCTGCATACTATGAGTATTTTAGCATTTGGATGCAGGAAAAATAAATGCTAATGTATTTTTCTTTTTGTCTCCTGCTTTGATATTGTGCAAACATTGACAATTTTCCCAGTGTGGCTTTTTTGTTATTTTTTTAAAATCTAGTCAGCTGTTTTAGGAAAATGACCCAAAATGAAAGATACTTATGACTCGCCCGGTAAGTTGAAATCCATTTTCCAAGATTTGAACACTTCTTTAATCAAGCTGCTGAAAACCTGCAGCTGCCACAGACAGCAACTGAAACTGTGAGCATTCAGTTTGGAACTCAACTTCTCCAACTCCACATCTGGAGCTTGCTGGATGCAATTGCACACACCTGACTGAAGTTCCCATGTTGCTGATGGAATGCTGATGTCAGTTTCTGCTGATGGTTTCCTACCACAGAAGACTGGTTTATTCTTCCCAGGACAGACCGACCCTTTCTCAGTGGCTGGCATGTAGCAACTTCCAAGACAGAAATAAACAATGTTATGCTTTTGTTGTCACTCTTCTCTTTTGGCAAAAGTTAGAGAAGGATCCATTTGCTTAAGCATGCAGGGAAAAATAATAATACTCCAATTAAAATCAAAGCCTACCACCCTTTAGAAGTGGTTGCTACAGATTAGCAGTTGTATGAGCAGGTCAAAATCTTCATTCATATATATATGGAATAAATACTGAAACTTCTATTCTTATCTACTGGCACAGAAAAACACCTGAACTAACTTACCTGTATTCACCATCTGTTCCTCAAGATGTAACCTGTTTTCAAGTCTCATTGGTGGTACCACTACTGTGCAAACAGTTGATTTGGTTTCAGGGTTAACTGAGGCTCTTGCTTCCTTATTTTGATTTTTATTGTTATTGTCTACAAAGCCATTTTCCACAAAGGGGCTGTCGTGTCCTGAGGAGTCTGAGCTTGGGGAACCATCCACTGTATCACATCCACTTTCCTGTTCATCATCTGACATACTGTCAAAAAGTAAAAGTATTGCAGTGAAGCAAAGAGATTTTCATGATAGAGGTACATTTTCTTAAATTAACACATTAAATTTATAGAAGTGAAATTACTCAAAGATGGATAAAAATGATGCATTGTAATTAGACAAGCGTATATATTCAAACTCATCCTACCCATAAAATGCAAGGCTCGGAGAAAAGAGCTAACTTCTTTATATTAAAAATTGATGGAATACATGCTTAACTTAAAGCATACAAGAAAACAGCAGTGAATTCACTAATGCCTAAACATATGGTCAAGTCCTTTAGTGATTTTATGGCTCACATAACATGTCCTTATTGCACGTCGTTTAAAATAGGATAATACAAATAAAACCATTTATGAAAATTAACTTTTTGTGAAAAGTGCTATGAGGATCAACACAAAAGTATGAAGATTTAATAAACAGAATCAGGTAATTGAGTAGTTTTTTCAAGTAACAAACAGTGATAATGTGACAACTACTGAGCAACTAATTGTACTTTTATATTATTAACTCTTGAATCAAGTTGCAAATTATATGACTTAATATAAGTAGATTGCTACTGAAACCAGAATCCAACAAATTCCCCTGCTATTGAATAAAGTTGAATTACCAAAGACAATTCAATTACAGGTCAGTTCCTTACAATTCAAAGAAAATACCATCAAATCAAACAGGTCTTCATAAAAACTCATCTGAATTTTTGAATGCTTTGATACTAAAGAATACCAAAGAACTGACAATGTTAACTACCAACCAGTAAGACTACCTGATGCAGGCTCAGGAGTTCAACCTCCTTGTCAATATATGCTCTGATAGAATCTTTAATTATTTTAAACTTTTTTTTTGTTAGGACCTTAATTAGAATTCATTTTGCACAATGAAACTGCTGAAGGCTCAAGCTAGATGTGAAGCAGTGTAGATAAAAACATTTAAAAGGTGTTCACATCAGTATTCACCAAAGTGAGCCTTACTTCTGGTAGAAGACAAAAAGGCATTAAAGTCATTACAGATTACAAGATACACAATGGGAAAACCAGAGGCTGCAAAAATTAAAAAATATGCAGGGACCAAATCTGTCATGTTCTACTTTGGCTTATTTAATCTTGCAACTCTAGAAGATTTTTATTCTGAAGAAAGTTGCATGCAACATGATTATATTTTCTGTGTGAACACCATTCAATCAGTATTCTGAAAGCTTCCAATGCAACAAGACAGATCTGTTAGGAATGAGAACAGAGCAGTCTATGCTGTGCAACTGTAGGCCAGCAAATTAATTTTTAAACAGATCATTTACCCTCACCAGCTGGCAACATAACAAAACTTGTGCATGTTTTAGTATAAACTGGGCCTGCTGTATACTAGGATCTTTCTTTTTGCTGAAAGGAGCCTGAGATTTCACCTGTTGGACCTCTTGCAAGGAAAGGGACTGGACTGCTCCGAGGAGCTGGAGCTGAGCGTGCTGTCGGGGCTGCTGAGGGAGCACACACGGTCGATGTTCAGGGTGTTCTGGCAGGCTTCACACTCCAGGCTCCCTTTACACCTGCACACAGAAACAGAGTCAGCAAACACACCATTCACCACTCATTTGGGTGCAACTGTGGAATAAAAAAGGGCCCATTGTTAGAAAAGGCCCCTTAAATGTAAATTAACATCCAATTCCTTGCTTCTTTTGCATCCAAAACCAGGTTTTAAACCTTTTCAGTGTTCTTTTAGAATTCTAGACTAAATAAGCATTTTTTTGAAAGCTACTAAATGGATAATTTTTTTACTGAATCCATACTAAAACAAGTAGATTATAATGTTTTACTACAGCAGTTCAGAGCCCTGAAACATTTGGCAAAGCTTAGATTTAGAATACAAGTTCCTCCAGTTCAGAATTATTTCAAGTAAGGATCAAAGCAAACAAACAAACTTCTAAGCCTTGCATGCTTCTGTGATGGCTCTGTGAAAGAAAATTCCACTGGGGGACAATACCCAGCACCTGCTTTTGCACACTTTTTTCACACTGTCAGAGTATTTTCTACCCATAGGTATACAATAGTATCTACTGGATGGTACTGCTAGAATGGTAATATTGAGTATACATAGCAAGAATATTGTTTTTCAACAAAGAAGAACAATATTCTTGCTGTGTATATTCAATTTTTTTCATGAAAACAAATTATGGAAAAAACCTAAAAAACGTGGTTTGAAAAGGCAAAAAACACACACAGATGAACGAGACAGATTTTTGACAGTGTGCTCCCTTTTAATGCCACAGAGTTAACTTCCTGTTGAAATTTGATTAGGAGCACAGTGTTTGTCCTTTTCAAGCTCAGACCCATTAGCTGCGCTTCAAGAGCCATATTTAAGCCAAGCTTAACAAAAGCCAAGGCAGCTGCTCACTCCCTCAGTGAGTGCATCCGCGCCACATCATCCTCATCCGTGTCACTGCTGATGGTGATAACGCTGACAGCAGGGCTGGGGGAGCTGGCCAGGAACAGCGCCTGCCGTGGGCTGCTGGCCACAGAGGGGTCAGGGGCCAGCCTGACTGAGGCCTCGCAGCAGCCGCCCTCACGGCCCTCCGAGTTCAGATTGTCCTGTGCTTCTAGACAGCTTATTCTCTTGACAGCCTTCAGGTTGAGGATCTTTGGAGAGATGAAGGCTGAATTTTGGATGTTGGTGTTTTGTAGCATGTTGCTCCTGGGAAGGAAACACATGGTTTGGTGTTCAGTGAATCTCTGCCCAAGAGACCTGGAAACTGTGCTGTTTTCAACAAAACCAAAGCAAGCAATGTAGGCTAAGCCACAAATTTAGAAAAACATGGAAAGGTAAACACAGGCAAAAATACTTGGCATGGATGGTTTCAGACATCAACAAGAAAGATACCAAGTACATAATATCAAAGACATCAGCATCAAATACAGTAATACTGAAATCAATACTGAAAATCCCACTTTCTAATAAAGGTAAAAACAAATGAAATTCCCATTTGGGAGAAAAACAAGCAAACAAAATCCAGCCTGATTTCCTGCAAAGAGTCTCCTTGAAAACAAAAGCTGATAACCTCCAGATGGACCCCTTGCTTAATACAGGACTGCTGACACTGTCCACACAGCCCATACTTTCCCCCTTTTGGAGCATCCCACACCTTTGCCATCATTTTGCATGGCACTGGGACATATTTTCTTCAGCAAGCAGCTGAAGTATTTTTGGCTACCAGTGAAAGATGACTGCAAGGCACACAGTAACTCTGTTATACAGCCTCTCTCTATTTTCAGTTGTCTAAACTTGATATATCCTCCCTCATGTTAACTTAGGAATGTCTTATTAGAGCTACCATATATTCTTATACCTCCCCAAAGCCTGTAAAGACAACATTCCACCATGACAGGCACATACTAATCAAAAAGAATTAAAACTAATTAGTATTACAAGTATTGTTCCATCTAGTCTACTACCAAAATAACATTGAAAATTTAACGAGAAAGGACACATTTTTCCAAAAGACTGTCTAGGAGGAATTGCATCCAACAAAGATGTCACTTCAACAAGTTGCTCCCTTGCCCACAAAACAGCAATGACAGGTACACTGTCTTAGAATGTTCTGTCTTAGAAATGTTCTACCGACCTGTTCTGGCACAGTTTGTTCCTCTTGGTAGCTGCAGGCTGAGGCCAGACAACGTGTGCAATACCCACACTAATTGGCTGAGGGGCAGACAAGGCTATCTGATGTGTTAGAAGAGGCTGTGGTACCAGTGAGCTGTAGTGGGTGCTCTGGGTAATCATCTTCCTGAGGAAAAGGAAAGGCAGGTTTATATTGCAGGTCATTTGCACCAGCACCCCCAGTCCTTGTTAAATCCCAGCCAGTGAGGTGTCAGGATGCAAAATCCCTCTGGACCAAACCCACACAGGCCCAGGGGTGCTTAAAGAGGTGAGGCTGAATTAGAACCTTCAGAGAAACTAAAATACATAAATCCACACAGATATGAGGTAGAAATGCAAGTTTAGTCTTAAATAAGTAGAGAATTTTTTAAATGCCTTAAGCAAATAAGAGACTGAATTAGTTAGTAAGAAAAGGACCTAAAACCTAGTTTAAAGTTCAGTGGCATTGCCTTTTGCCAAGTTAGTTAAGCTGTAGACGTAACAAAAACAACGTAGACTTGCTAAACATGCCTAGATAGAACAGATAGTTATATGCGTAGAATTTGTATAAGAAATTACAAATATTGTTGCACATCAATCTTAGGATAGATCCAACAAGGCAATACTGGATTCGTGTTTCTACCTGATTGGCTAAAAATAGAATAAAATTCACTGCTTTGAGGATGCTGAGAGGCACATGAAACACAGATCACAGATGTTGTTGTTATTGCTACTGCTAAGATCCTGTTGCTTCTGCTTGGGACACGGGGAATTTATGCTAGAAGGCTTTCTGCATACAGGCATGAACTGTAACACCTATGCCTTTCTGAGACTGGTTTAACAGTGCAATAAAGGACTTTGCTTTTACAACTATCCAGCTTCTACAGTCTTCAATGAAGACACACCAAAATCTCGAGGACAGTGTGGCTCAAAAGCAGGTGGACTCACCCCCAGTCTCCAAGCCTCTGTGGGCCAGCCACAGAATCAGAGGCCAGAGATGTGGCTGGAGCTGCCACTGGTGCTACCTGCTGCCATGCAGGGACCAGGATCTGCTGCGTCTGGTTCGACCATGCCTGCTGGGAAGCACAGGAAGTTTTTATGGCACAAGCAATTCACTGAAGTTACATTCACTGCTTGGAGCTCAGCCCAGACAGGAGAGGGACTGCAACAGAACTCTGCATTTAAAAAACATTTACTAATTCAGTAAGTAAGAGTTTTGCTTTACACTAGGCCAACCTGAGAAAGGATTCCTGCTCGAATCTGTAGTGGCTGAATTGTGTGGGCCTGAGTCACCAGTGGAACGGCATTATCCACCCTCAGGGAGAAACTGGTGGGTTTGCTGTGGTTTGTAGGAATTCCTGTCAGCAAAAAAAACACATACCCAAGCTCTAGGCAAACATCAGTCTTGCATATATTTTCTGAGCAAACATAGAGGACAATTTTAAAATATTTCACCATTTTTTAAAAACATGTTTATAATCTAATTCCATAATGAGATTTTCAATCTAAACAAATTAACACCTTAAAGATTTTTGTGCCGTAACTTATCAGCACAAATATTTGAATTGTAGTTTCCAGAAAGAACTGCCAATAGCTGCTAGTTGGAAACAGACTACTAGAAAGAGGAATGACTTTGGAAGAAAGTTCTGCAGAGCTAAGCATTTACTCTCTATCACAAACTACATTAAAAGAGTCTGAAAGGAAGCAAGCAAAAGTAAGCAGAACTGAATTTCAAAGCTTCTCAGAATGGACCCTTGCACACCTTGTGCTCTGTATTTCCAGCAGGCTGAAACAAATTCCTTTGAGTTTTTGTAGCTGGCAATGCCATGTGTATAATGCCCCTCTTCACTATTACCTCTTTGGTGGGGAACAATGTAAAATCTTCTGTGTACCTCATCAAATATTTGCAGTAGAATCCCTAATCCTATTCCTCTCTTCATCAAAATAAAGCAAACTATAGCACTGCTTACAAGAGCATAATACAAAAAAGATGCATCTCATTCCCTGTGTAGATTTCATTATTGTCACAGGAAACTTAACACACATACAGCAATGCTGCAATGTTTACTACAATAACATTTTTTTACATAATAACATCAAACTATAATGAAAGAGGGACTTTTCTTAACAGACATTGCAACATAACAGCCACGCTTGAAGAAAACACTGGCTAGGAAAAGATATCCCTGATCTCGTCGTCTAACTGCACTTCACGCCTCATGCTTTACTCAAGATTAAGCAATGGGTGTTCATAAGTAACTACTAAAGAATTACTACACAAAAGTCTGTAAGTGTTTTGGCTGTTTTTTTAAAAATCTTTACAGTACAGGATGAAAGCAAATTTTCATCTGATGTAATTCCCTCATGTCATAACACAATACTAAGTTATAACCAGGCACTTCAAAGCTTTTCATTTTGAAATTCACTTGACTGATTTTCTTCCCCACAGCCATCTAGAACATCTTAGCTCTGACAGAAGCAGAGAGTTTTAGCACTTCAGATATTCCACAGAGCAGCCAAGTTGGGAAACTTTGAAGCAGTGCCAGATACCATTAATATCCCGTTTTCATCTGTGCCAGCAACTTGTCACCTATGTGATGAAAACAATATATCCCCTTCACTTCGGCTGTAGCAGAATTTAAATTTGGAAAGTTACCATCATATTAAGAATACATTATACAAATCACAGATAAAGTGTCTGCCTGTACTGCTTCCTTTTCTATAAATCACTTTATTCATCTGGGAATAATGAAAAAAATAGGGTTTTTTATTATGGAGTATGTCATTGTGTAAAGAACATATACAATTTAAATAATTAACTGCTCAGAAGGAAATTTGTGTGAAGCAGATTTATATGACACTACCTGGTGAATACTCAGACCTTTCTTGAGTTTCTGGAACCCAAGGTAGATGCAGCTGCCACAAATAACATTACTGATAAAGTCTGTTGTATGTGTCTTTATCTACAGAGATTAAGACTTCTGGGGTTTAAGTTGAATATTTCTGGTTCGTTTCATTTCAAAGTGCATCTAGTGTGACTTCTGAAACTTTAAAATGCAGAGGGAAAACTATGGTCATTCTTTAAAAAAACTACTCCCTATAAATTCCCTGTAACTTCAAAATCTGATCTCAACAAGAAACTGAACATCATCAAGACAAATTAATTACATATTTGGAACAAAGACTATAATCAAACAAAGCTGTTAAGCAAACAATATAAACTACCTTCCCATTTCCATAAATAACCATTAGTAGGATAAGGCAGTGATACTCCCTTCATCTTTCCTGTTTCCTCTCAAATTTTATTTCAGAACACCCTCATTATTGCTTCTTCTTTTTTCTCCTATTTTATCCAGATATAAATTTGTATGTGCGTGTGTGTAGTACATGAAGATGGGCTCTGGATTGCTTAAATCAATTTCTGCAGGTGCTGATTAGCTGTTTCTTTCAGAAAGGTAAAATGTATCTATATCTGACACACACGCTGATTTTTAAATTACATAATCAAGTTGGCTTAACTATAAACCTTAAGTGGATATAACACAAAACTCAAATATTGCTAACAGGCAGGAACACCCATGTTTTAGGACAATTACAGATAAATATACCTTGAATAGCTGGAGGACATATAATCAATGCTTGCTGGAAAACATCACTGCAACCAAACTGAGCCTGCAGCGGAATCCCTTGGTGCAGAACTGAGTGGGCAGATGCAGTTAATGCCTAAGGGAACAGATTCAACACAGGCAACATTATTTTAACTGTGAATCTACATGTCTCACACACTTGTCCCACCACTTTATACAGTAAATAACTAAAACAACTTACAAAAATGAACATTTCAAATCCATTTTACAGGAAGCCATCATACTGGGCCACTGGAGGGCACCAGAATACAGCACTGGCAATCCCAGCTTGTAAATTAATTTGAAACATATTCTAAATGATTTAAGAAAACATTATGAAAAAGCAAGAGTAAAAGACAGAAGATTTTGCAATGTAACAGATGTAATTTTTTCAATTATTGAATTAATTAGAAAAAATACATTAACTAAACTTACAGTTAAAACAAAACAAAATAAAACAAAAGCAAACCAACGAAGACACGAACCATTGTTTTTACCTGACTTCTTACTGGACCAATTTTGGTAAAGCTTGCAGTCAGGTTGGCTGCACTGCCTGAGGCAACTGATCTCATAAGTGATGTTTTATTGCAATTGCTTAAGTCATACAGGTTTGATCGGCATTTGCAAATATCCATGATATGAAAGCAGGACTTCACTCTATCAGAAGCAGAAAATAAATTGTTTTAATCACCATTTCATCTTGTTAAAGGCAAAAAAAACCAATTCCCCAAAATAAGGGGAAAAAAAATTAGTTCAAACCCCACACTCCCCAGTTTCATGGAATGGGATCATCCACACAGGTAGAAAAACAGAAACACTGCCGTTACTATGGTCACATCAAGCCTCTGTGATGCATATTTTAAATTCAAGAACAATACTGCTGTTTCCTTCTCCTTCCATCTAACACCATTTTCTAACAGCTGTGTACAAACAGGGAAGATAGGAAATTAAATAGATGGAAAAACTTGCTCTTTCAGTGAAATGCTCGCAACTTTAGGAAATCCATGGTGAAATACACAACTCCAGAACTGCCAAAAAACTTTCAATATATTCCACATTAATCAATACATGAAAGGAAGTATCTGAGATGTGAACCTCAAGAGGAAATAGCCCTCAATGACTGACAGGAACTAGAGCTCCTCATACTTCCAGAAATCACGCCCAAGTTTCTGCAGTATTGGAATTTTAACAATCATGCATAGAAACAACTTAGAAACCTATTGCTCTGTTACTTTCAGAGAAAAATATAGTTATTCAAGCAGTTTCCTTGACCCAGTAGATGTATCTAACACTGGAAGCACTTGAAAGAATTTTCTAAGTCACTGCAAAAATGATGAAAGATTTTTTTTTCTCTCTGATAGCAGAAGAAGCAACACTTTTATACAAATGATTCGCAACAACAGAGATTTCTATGTTACATACTGGTTGCTATGAGGAAAATCAAGGAGGTGCTTCATGGTAACAAAAGAATGGTTCAGGGTCTCAGCTGGAGTGATCCTTAAATCAGCATCGATAAGCAACATTTTCTTCAACAGACTGACAAACTCCCTCCTATCTGCCTTCTCTGCCAACAAGTCACTTCCTTCCAAATCCATCACCATGTTCACCTGGCATCGAACAAAACAGTCAGACACAAGATATGCATATTAGTTTAACTCTTTCTGGTATTGTTTTTTGCCATAAAATACAAATATTTGGCATTTTTATCACATGGGTTTTGGTGGATTTGTCTTATCCCAAAACAGCTGGCTTAGAATTGGTTTTGTTTTAAGCATGCACACTACTCCCCCCTTGCAACCTCCCCAGTTAAAAAGGCTTTATTCTAGTCTGGGACTTGGAATTTAAGAAGTAAGATTTGGAATAAAGACCTTTATATGTTCTAATTTGAACTACAGAGTTCATCTTCAAAAACCAATTTCAAGCATGTATTAATGCCAACCTTGCAACAAAATTTGATCCTTTTTTCAGGATATGAAAGACAAGATAAAATTGCCTTATTGACTAGGGAGGTATAAAGCTAAAGAAAAGTGAGGAAACAGTTACATTTTTAAAAACAAAATTTAAAAAACTACACTTAGAACAGTAGTATCAAGGTAACAGAACAGTACTGGCAATCATACAACAAATAGAGCAGGCTCCATATGCATTCTTTGTTATTCTTTGCCACAGTGGCATGTAAGGTAGAAGAGAAAGTATACATTTTACACAAAATTCAAGGGTTCCCCCATAACAAGGACAAGTTCCACTGTTTAACACAAGCAATGGAAAAGGAAGATTTCTACTAAAAGCTCAAAGGGCTGACACAGCCAGGTATTTCCCTCAGAGCAGCAGAGAAGAATGAATATGACTGAGACACAGTAAGTAACATTCTAAAAGGCACTTCTTTCAAAACCAGTAAAATGTTTTAAAATCACCACTCAGTCCATACATTTCTTTTGCTGGGGAAAGAGGGTTTAATACTCACGTGCACTATATCATCCAAACTGTTGAAAATATACTTTCTGGCCTCTTTAGACTTCATACCTGTTTCTGCCTCGTGTTCTTCCAATGTCTCAAAAAAAAAAAAAAAAAAAAAAGAAAAGGAAAGCTGAGTTTAGAATCTGTCAGTAAAGGTCACCTATAATTCCAAAGTAACTTTATATATTTATTAACCTAAAACCCCACCATTTTTTCCCAAATAATTAGTATATCAGTTATATATTTGTATGCTGCTTTACTGGCTATTTTCATTCTCTAAATCAAAAGACAATTACTACAATATTTTACATCTGACAAATCACAGTACTGCATTACAACAGATAGTTTATGAATCACACAGGAAGTGCTGAAAGCCTAGCATAGAGAAGTTTAATGACACTCTTATCTTTTTATATATCACAGCTTTTCTATTATTGTATTTTACCAATTTTCTCAAACTCAGACCTTAAACCCCAAGCAGCAGCAACATCACATCACCGTAAAAGAAATAAACGAAAAACCAGGCAGGATCCATTCAACTTCTTTTTTTCTCTCTTTTCTTTCTTAATTTTTATACTTTTATTCATACACAACAAGTGGTGTAAACATTTTAAATACTTAGGTATGAAACAAAAACATCCTCGAGAATAAATGGTTTATGAGTTGGTATAGTACCTTCTGTTACAATTTTCCTTCTTCAACACAGACAGCACCAATAGGCTGGTGCTGCAAGAGGCAAGGTGGGACTTCAGGGAAAAAGCTTTTAACATACAGACTTCAGAAAAGTTTCCAAAACGAACCTTGACAAAAACTGCAAGTAATGAGCAATGGTCCCTATCAAAACTCCTAATGAGCCTCTGCAAGGTAACAAAGAGCTCCTGCAAATGGGGAGGGCTGTTTGCACCAAGAACCCTCTCTGACACGGAGAAGCCAGATGTAAAGTGTCACCTAAAGATTGAGTGCTTGAGAAAGCAGAGTTGGGATTAAGCAGGCTGGTGTAATTGGAGAAATCTTACATAACCCCAGTGCAGCCCCGGCCCAGTGCTGCCGGGGATTTACCAACTTGCTGGAGGGACTTATGCAACCAGTGCTGGGAGCTGGGCAGCTGTTTGTTACTGCAGAGATCTCCTGTCAACCCCAACTGCTTCCTGAACCCTCTGTAAACCCAGGGAAGTTGGGCCATGAAGCAATGCAATTTTTAAAAAAGTAAATAATTTGCATAGGAAGTGAAAGCTCTGCTTATGGCCAGAGTGCAATAATGTTGCTTAGAAAGAAGCAAGATGTGCAGAACATAAAAGTATGTTTTGTTTTAACTTTACACTCACTGTATTGCAGCTTTCAGCCAACAAAGGCTGTTTTAGCAGGAGATCTAAAAGAAATGAGCCATACATAGCTATGTTATTTCTTTTTTCTCCTAGGGACTTCTGATGCTGAAGCCAGTTCTAGACAAATGTTGACAGAGCAGTGTGGGCCTTAGAGACAAATTCCTTACATGAAATGAAAAGCAGCAACCAAGCAAGAAAAAGAACAAAACAAAACAAATCCACTCATTTAGTACCTCTGGAGATACAAGGCTTAATTTTAATTCCCCACCTGGCAGCCATGCATTGGGCACAGCACAGGCTGACAGCTGCACCTTGGGGAACAGAAAAAATGGAAGGGATAAAAAGCAGGAGCTGGTAAAAAACCACAGGAGATGAACCAGGGAGATAATGGTCTCGTAGTGAACCTTGACTTCTCTGGTTTCTCTGCTCACAAAATACTGTGCAGTTTTCTATTGCATTGTACTGTTTACCTTTAATCTCCAACTAGAATATGGTGCATCCGTTTCTCTACAGAAAAATCTTGACGTTTTCGTTCCCATGCTTAACAACTGCTCTCCTGGCAAACCTTGAGTCTGTGAAATGTAACGAATCTGAGGAAAAAATAGAACATTGAAAATAATCTACCTTTTTTTCAAACTGTGGTTCCCACACAGTTCATTGTAATTTCATTTTAAAAAATGACAAAATGAACAATGTTCAGAGCATCACAGTTCAACAGCTACATCTTAGAGGGGAGAAACCCAAACCTGAGCACTTGGCACTGATCTCTCCATCTCTGGAGAAAGCCACACATCAACAAACCTCTCAAGTGACCTATATAAGCAAGCTTTTTAGGTTGGCTCACAGCAACGAGGAGCTGGGGAGAGTGGCTGTCATTACTCCTCAACCCACTCAAATCTTAAACATATTTTTTTAATTCTAAACAGGAAAATCAGTAGGAGTGCTTTGTTTGCTTACACAACTTTGATGATGTATTTTTTTGGCATGTTCTCATTATGTAACTTGATAAAAATCTTTTCCACTTGCTGTTTCCAGTGTATCAGTTTTTTACACATCTGACACACCTGCATTTCAAGGAAGCATTCCATGTGGAAAGGGAGTGTCTGTACAAGCTCCAGCCAGCAAAAGATAGTGTTGTTGTCCAAGAAAATCTGCTACTGAGTGTGATAGGAATGGACTGGCTTTATGCCTGAAAGAAACTTTGCTCTGAAACGACCAAGATGCATTTATTGCAGAAGATGATTTACTATGCATTTTACATTACCTATTATAGTTGGTGATTGATGGATTACCTAGAAAAGTTAAGTTTCAAGTCTTCAACAGAAATCTGCTGAAACGCGATGTGTTTTAACTACTGTGCATGCAGTATTAACTCACTCTACAAGGGGAGAGTTATTCCAGAAGCAGTATTGCTTTCAAAAAACCACCTTTGAATTGGACCAATAATTTGCAATAATTGAAAACCAAGCTTGTTGCAGGTCAGGATGGAGAGGGTACAGATTCCAGCAGCCAGGGCTGAACTTCTGAAGGGCAGGGTCTCACACCATAGAGAGCCTGCGGGGGTGAGCCAGCCCCTGGAAAAGGAGGAGCAGCCACAAAATAAGAGAGAAGAAAGGGAAAAATCAAAAGGAGTGGCCAAATACACGAAATCAAAGATTGAGAGATGAGAAGATAAAGTCAATGAAAGAGGGAGGACTTGAGAGCTGGAAGCATCACCTGGGAGAGGAGAAAATCTGATGGGCAGTAGACAGTAAAAGGAACATGTGAGGCTTCTGCTGAAAAATTAGTGACAGACCCAAGTGGGGAGGTTAGTTCCTCACACACTGTTGCCAACTTCCGGTGTTTAGTATCCTCCTTCAGTATCCTCCATAATTCCCTGCCTGGGAGAGTAAGTGGAATCCTACTCTGATCAGAAATGCTTCTAGATCATTTATAATGTCCTCAGAAAACAAACAGTCTTAAAAAGTATAGGGGGAAAAGGCAGTGCATTAATTCAAAAATTCAGCAGTGAAGCACCTGTGCCTGTTTCTAAAGATATTAAAGCTCAGAAGACAGGGCTGTTCTCCACTGAGAAATAGCAGCTGTTACTGCTTCCAACCACAAATGAATATAAGAACTAAGAGCTCCCTTTCAAGGGCCAGTGTGTTGGTTGCCACACACCAGAGGGACGGGGGGGAAATGCAGCACAAAGCCTGTTTGTTTACTCAGTGACACACACCATGTAGCAGGAGGACAGAAATTCCCTGGAAGCCATCTTCTACTCCTGCTGTACTCATGGATACTGAGAAAAACCCTGAACCCAATTTCTCCAAAGCAAGTTTTGCATAACCTGCTGGAGCACAGTTACAAGCCTGGTTAAAGTAAGGCAACTCCTGCTGGTGCAGAGCAGGTTGCAGTCCCTCTTCCAGCACAACTTTTCCAACATGAAGGCTTCCAGCAAACTTCAGTGGTATGTAAGAGGTAAATAAATTTGCCGAGTTCTTGGAATTATTGAGAGAGCATCGTAGATTCATTCTAAAAAACGAATGCCTTCACTTTATCCTTAAAAAGAACAGTGAATTGTATGGGTTATTTCCTCTTTTGTTTTCCATTTTAACAGCAACAGTCTCAAAAAGGTCTTCTAAATGCATCAAAGCATCATCCCACATTCCATTCATAGCTCATTTTCCATGGGTGAAATGCTGCATTTTGTGTAAATGAAGGAAAGTGAACTATAAAACATTGCCAACATCAACACAAAATTAATATATCCTCTGAAAGTGGTTCTAACAAACAAAAGAAAAGTAGGTCTGATCTGTAAGTGTAGGGAGCCAAAAGCCCATTTCATGAGCAGAACTTGAATAACCTAAACAACATCCTCTGAACTAAATGCTGAATCAAAGATTAAAACTTAGCAAGGAGCCAATGCTGTTCCTTCTGTGGTTTTCAAGAGATTGCTTCACTTGCGCAAAGTTCAAAACCAGGTGGGCATGGTCAAAACCAGGAGGATGCTGATTACATTCCTCCCAAATTCCACATTATTTTCTAAGTGTTTAAAATAAAAACGTTCTACATCTTTCTTTAGAAACAACGTGGGGTTTTATTAAGTTTTCTCACTAATGCTGATGGTGTCAGTAGCTGAAAACTCCAACAAAGCCAAGGCAGAGCTTTAAGAGCTCCAAGCTTTACCCCTGCCTATGATTGTGACAGCTCGTTCTTGTTCCTTGTGCGGTATAGGCTCTCAAATCCTTGAGCTTTGTTGAGTTTCCAGAAAGCATCAGCAAATATTCAGAACACAATTAATCCTGACATCTGAATAGATATTCCAGAGTCAACTCTGTTCATGACAAATGAAAGAGAGATTATAATGCAATTATGGTAGCTACAAACTTTGGTTTCCATCAGAAAAAGCAGCTTTAATACCTAAAACTGTTTCATAAGACGGAGGGAGAAGGACAAATGGAAATTTAATTCAAAAAAAGCAGCACAATATACAGTCTGGTTCAGAATCAGGATTTATGTTTCTAGGACAATCAATAAGGCTAAATTAAAAGCACTGAACAGACTTAAAGAAATGCTAGATAATATGGGATATTATTAGCATTTAAAACTCTGGATTTAATGATCTGAAATTCTTAAGTTGCAGAAAGTATGCATATGCTTGTGAAATTTATTCTACTACCTGGTCATATTCCAGGGCTCCTGGGTACAGTGGCCATCCAAGAAACAGCTCTGCAATCACACACCCTAATGACCACATGTCTATGGCTTCACAAAACGGCAATCCCAGTATGATCTCTGGTGCTCTGTAAATTAAACATGGTTAGTGAAGTTTTTTTCCTTGAGGAAGAAATGTCATTCAACAATCCAACATGACAAATAATAATTAAAAAAAAAAAAAAACACCAAAATCTGTTTTGTGATAATTATTTCAATAAAATTATAGCATCAGAAATTGCATTTTTATTTACCTCAGTAACCTATGGCAATATTTTGCAGCTCCAAGATGTTTTTTTCCTACAAGTACCAGTTTGCTATGTACATGAAAATAACTGATATGCCTGAAAAACAGCATGTCCCTGATTCAGAGCTTTTGCCTTCCTCCAGTATGTCTCAAATGATTTATCCACTCAATGTCATATGTAACTATATTCCAAACACAATAGTCTTTTATCTCAAAAAAATAACCAACAAACTCAATTAGGAGTTTTATCTGAAAATCCACTTGTACACTTTTCAACTGTACAGTACAGTTAAAGCTATTTAAAATATCAATTTAATTACATCACTGCAAATCCCTTAATGTACTCAAATCAGTTGAATGTGATCAATTTTTAAATCACTTAAATGAAAGTATTGTACTTGCTAAACAGAGCAGGTGTCATTTTTCACCTTAAATAAATGTGAGTTATTTAACCAACACCATCTGAATTTATTTCTGCACTCAAGAACCAGAAAAATAGGTATGACACAGCTGCTAAAGGGGCTTTTAACATCTCTGTTCATATGGAATGGAACTCAAGTATTTCAAAAATATCCACTTTCATTGTATTTGCCCTTTTAAAACCTTCCCTTCCAGTTTGTTCAAGCTATTAAGAAAAGAAAAAAGCATTAATTTATGTCTGCATTCTAAACATGGAAAGATGCCTAGAGATGTAAAATATTATTTAAAGCATCACATTATCTACTTTTAAAGCAGACAATCTGATGTCTGCTTAGCATGTCACAGAAGAGTAGGAAGGTGGTTAAAACCAAGAGAGTTATTCCTATTGCAGCTGGGCAGAACAGGAGCATCCAACTGACCAGGAAACCTGGGATTTCTCACCTGGGTAAAAGCTCACAAATCTTATGCTTCAGCACATCCTGGTGTAGCCTATTGACATTCCATACACAAAACAGACTGATCATAGTAAATACCTACATATTTCATTCTCCTCTGACATTTACCTTTATCAAAATATTCTTTAAATTACTGACATATACTGGATTGGGAACAAATTCCTATTTTTATGCTACATTTTATGCTACATTGGGACAGAAGAGCTATTTTGTAGCTGTAGAGCAGACCAAGACCAAGATCTCCATCCCTTTTCACAAGGGCAGTTGGTGGAAGCTGTACACAGACATATTTCAAGCTCCAAGGAGGCATGTTCACCACCAGGGAAAAGACTCTCAATACTCTCCTCCACCTCTGACCACTGAAGCCATTCGGGCTTCTGGCAGGGAAAATCTGATACTTTCTGTGAATAAGAAAATCTATATGACAGGATACTCTGTTAAATAATTCTGTACCTTCCATTCACGCTAACACTTCAGTTCTCCCCGTCCTTGCCACAAACCATTTTGGATGTGATTATATGAAAGCTAAATCTTGTCACGCTGGTGGTGAAACTGGAGAGGCTCAGTTTTCCACTGCCTCCAAAGATTTGACTACAATAAACTTCTGGGGATCAAACATATATATTTTTGCAATGCAGAATCATGACGCTGCAAGTAAGTCTTCGCTACTTTTGTTATCCAAGAAATCAATTCAGTATCTCTGGATGCCACAAGACAGAAATAGCAGCGAGAAGCATCTGCTTTTCCCCACTGGCTGGGTGCCAGTCTGCCTATAGTTGTTACAGATCTCTGTTAAAATACACTTCCTTTTGTTGTATTATGTTGCAGCCCCAAATAGTTAATGAATATACACACAGCCTATGGATACAGGGGCTTCAACAAATGCTTCTGCTAAAATAACCTCTGTAAAACCTCTTAGGTTTACTCAATGGTTAATATGTGCACCGTGCAAAAATAGCCACAGTCCATTGGCCTGTCGAGAGATAGATGGGATTGCAAAGAAAAGGAGGATGAAGGGAAGGAAAAAAAGAAGGAAAAA
>WEIU01016508.1:73601-116833 GCA_013389925.1 Aegithalos caudatus
TCAAAATACAATCAGGAATCTGTTAGTTTTTCACAACGAAAAGCACTAATTAAAAAGTCTAGGGAAAAACTAGGTATTTCAGGAGAGGCAAAGTACTCCTCATTTGCCAACAACAGACTTACCATCCAGACAGGAAGAGGAAACAAATGTGCTCCTGAGCACAGACAGCTACCTGCACCATTCTGCAGCACAGGGAACAAAAAGCACTTTCAGGACAGCTTGAAGAGAGGAAAACGAAGAGCTGCTGCTCTTTCAGGGCCAATGTCACTTATCATGTTTCATGTTAGTCCTTAAAATGGAGTAACTTTCTCACAGCAAATTAAGTTGCAGGAGAAATGTAACTGAGTTTGATTATGTTTGGAATGGTCTTAACCAGCTCAAATATTTTTCTTAAATGAAGGTTTGTTAATGTCCTGCTTCTTTTTCTCCTTCTTTTAAAGTTCCCATTAAAAATCTGTCTGGAGAGCTGGGGAGAAAAATGTTAAAAAAGAAAGTGGAAAGAATCATTCTTCAATTTTTGAGATAATCCACAGCTGTTTTCTCCTACAAGGAATATTTCTCTGTGCACCTCAAAAGGAATATACTCTCTTTCCTAACTACAAGCATAGATATGAGAGTGGTAACAACTGCAGATGTCCCAACAGTCACTTTAACACCAGATTACTCAAAAAACAGTGTAACTTAGTATTTCTCTCTCTCAAAACAGCACCCCCCACACTCTCCTGCTTGGTTTTACTGCAGATCACAAGATGTTCAGTGCACCAGAAGATACCAGTCTCCACCTCAGCAAATAGCACCTGTTATCCCATACCAAGACATCAACAAGGAGAATACTAGATTTTTCTAAACTTCTTAAAGGCAGCAAATCTTACTTAAATGTACTTAAATTAAAAGAAAGATTTTAGAGAGAAAACACCTATTTCCTTCTCATCAGTGTTAAACATTAATTAAAAACATTATCAGGAACCAGCACAGCTTAGACTTTACAGTTAGAAAGATCTAAAAAGATGAAAGACACACATTAATACTTGTTTCGGCTGCTTGTCTGGATAGTTACATTTCTATTTATTACATCACAGACTATAAATATATATATTATCCTATAACTTTTTGTAAGCTAATGAGAAAAGAAATCACACAACTTGTTCCATTAACTTGTTCAAAGACCAGAATATTTCATACAATAATTTAGCTTAAGCATGTCAGCCAGATTGGAATGAAGCAACAAAATTAACAAATTTGAAAAAAAAATGAGATAGTTCCTTGATAAAGGATTAAAAAAAAAACCACAGAAAACCCCCCAAAAAACAACAACCCAAAACCAAACCCCAAGCAAAAACTTGCTTAAAAAAATAAAAACTACAGCATAGTAACAAAATTTCTTCCAACCCTTACACTGGGTGAACAAAGAATGAAGAGCAAGAATTACCTATACTAAAAAAAATAAGTCATAAAAAAGTCTGTAAGAAGTCAAACTCTTTCAGATGAGCATTACCTAGAAATCGGTTGGAAATTCAATTTAGAACAGAAGTTACATGAAAAAGCTAAAACCCAACAGCCATTGTACAAAGTAACAACTGAAAAACAGCACAAAACAGTAAGAACAGCAGCTTCCCAGAACTGTAGTTTCATGAAAAATTCAGTTGAATGAAGGAATAATTTCTCAAATATGTTCCCACCAAAGGTCCTATTACACAGTCACACTACACATACCCCCTCACAGATCAAGGTAATGAGACTAAAGATTGAGCAATTTTTATTTGTATTTCCCTGCAGTGTGGAGGGTCAATGTATTGACTGTTGATCACAGCACCAGTTTATTTACTGACCACCTGTGGCTCTCCAGAGTGGGGGGTATAGAAATAGCCTTCCTCCCCTCAAACATCACTACCAAACTCACTACCTCTATTTACCACTGTCTGTGCTGGCAAAGCCTAATATTACCTACTCTAGATACAACACAATGTCACCATGACAAGAAATTCTAATCTAAGGAAGCCATCAAAAGGGTGGGATGTTTATTTTTTGTCTTTTTTTATTAATGTCCTGGTGAAAGCCCTGGTATGGAGAACTCATGTAAATAAATCCAATTTGCAAGAGTTAAAGTCAAACCAGGTTATCAGCCTAAGAACACCTCTTTCCCCCCTCTACCATCAGGAGCATAATGCAAGCATATCCCTTCTGAAAGGATGGGCTGTGAGATGTAGGATTCTTCTCCTGAAGAAAGAAGGCCTTAAGAGAAGGATCAGATGCAGTGAGTAAGTTAATGGGAGATGGCAATGATGAGTTTTCTCAAGTAAAATTCACTCTCTTCAACTACCAGTCTTTATTATGTATGTGAAGGAATGCAAACCTTTCTTCAAGATGCAAGAACATAGGAGAGAATTCTGGCTGGAGGGATCAAAATCAAGGTGGCAACACCCAGAAAAAACTCCCAGGCAAGTACACTTAAGTAATCTGAAGGATGAAATGGGACGGAACCATGTAATGACAAAATCTGGAAATGATGAAGGATATAAAGATCGGTTGGCTCTACAGTGGATTCATGACAGTCTTCAGAAGGAATTTCAAATATTCAATTAAACCAAAGCAACAACAGGAAGTAGAGCATACATGGTGTATAGTAAACCGTAGTGAAAATTAATGTACCACATTAATTACCCAGAAGAAAATATGTTACAAATTAACCAACTTTTCAATGAAAAATCTAGACAACTTTACAGATTACTCAAGAAAAATATTTTACAATTGGGAGCAAAAATAAGCAGGACATCAGTATTTATTTTTAAACGACAAAGACATATAAAAATATTATGCCTTATATAAAACTAGTGATATTCCCTCACCTTGAATAGTGTGTGTTCACTTTTGAATTCTGTGTTCAGTTTTGGTCACCCCCATCTGAAAAAGGATACATCAAATAGAAAAGACGCAGAAAAGAACAATGTAAGTTAAAGACTTGAAGAGATTTGGGTACAAGAAGAAACCCTGGTTAGAACTATAAGCTTCAGGGAAGAATGAATGACCAGTAACTGTGGTGGTGCAGAATTATTTTGTTTTGCCATAGTTTAAGTTATTTTTGCCTATTGATTTCTGTAAGTTGTTGTTTTTAATATGTACCCTGATGGTTTGTTCCATGTACCCCTTTCCTATTCCCACAGTTGGTTTCTCCCAAACTTTTCCCCTGTCAGTCCTGTCAATCCCTACCCCATTCTCCCTGTCAGTCAAGGTCAGGCCTCTCCCTGTGTTCTGGAAAGATCCAGGGAGAGCATCGAGTGATTGGCAGAAGCCCAAGAACTCCCCCTCCCCTTGTCCCCTGTTGGCTGACAGGTTGTCAGTTTTCTGCAGAGCCACCCCTAACCCCCCCCTCTCACTGGATCTGTGTAACCCCCACCCATGTGATCCTCCCCCGTTTATAAGCTGTGTGCACCCAGGTTCTATGCTCTGTCTGGTCAGTTTCACCTGGGAATAAACCTTCAGCCTGCTTCACCTCGACAGAGTCCTCCTTTCTCCTTTTGCCTTAACCACACTTTGCCTCTGCCTCACTGGCATAAGAACCCACTGTGCGGACAGTGGCTCCAGTGCCAGTCTGTGACTGTGGTCTGCTGTGGCGGGGCTAGCCGGTGGACAGCCACGGGCAGTTACAAGTAACATTACTCAAATTAAATATTATATAAGGGAAGAGAAGCACTCAGGTGATTCTATTGCCCTGCCTCACTTTAGAAGACCAAGGAATCCCCCACCTACTTTGAGATAAAGACTGACGTAAATATACAAGTGGATTTTTAAAGGCATAATTACAAATACTCCCTGAACCACAGCTCACTTTTGAGATAAAAAAAATATTAGGAGTATTTAAGAATGGATAGACAGGAAAATATCCATAAGGCTTCTAGATTATACAGTAAGAGTTGAATCCACAGAGAACAAAAACAGCCACCAATTGTGTAGAGCTGTAAGAAAATTGCATCAGAAGACAGTGACGTGCAACCTTGTGCTACAGTAAATTTTCTCCAGCAACAAAAGACCAGGATACATAGACTGCTCACCTGAGAACACACATATATCTGATTGCCTACATATTAAAACCACTATTTTTGCACAAATACTCAAGTTAGCCAAGCAAATCCCTTGACCCAAACTACAATCTTTTGTACAATCCTCTAGTCTCTACAATCTTCCTCATGGTCAGAATAATTGTTACTTATTTTGTTAAAGTAAGAATAATATCAATAAATTTTATAGGCATCTTTAAAATAGTTGTGTTACACATTAAAAAAAAAATCACTCAACTGCACTTTTTAAGAATACTTTTATAGTTGAATTTATTGTCTCTTGCTTTTAAGCCCACTGAGATAACAGAATGCAGTCTGGCAGTGTCATGTGCTAGCATGTATTTGGTCTTAGAATGCAAGTATGGTACACAGTGCCAGACTATGAGCCTTCCTCCCTATTCTTTGGAAGGAACACTGCTGCAAATCAATAATGAAAAACTGAATTCTAGATTTACATTCACATTCCTGGCTTTTGTAGTTTTCTAGGGTTCTTTTAACTCTTTTATGAGCAGGAATTAGGAAGGACATAAGTAGCAAACTGATGGGGGGTATTTTTTTAAACTCTAAGAATGTAAGAGGACTTGGAAATCAAGAATATAAATGCTCAAACACAGACTTGGGAAACGTTAGCTAAGCTGGATAGGGGCATCTTTCTATTGAGTTAGCAGGAAAGACTCAATTCCACCACTCTCTGCAATTCAAGGCTATGTCACCATGTACCTTAGAATACAGTGAGAATAGTTCTGTTCAAGCTGATATGGGAAGTTATGCCCTCATTCCTAGTTTCATTACTCCTTTGAAGGAGTTTGGTGCATAGGCAGTGAAGACACAGTGAAACCAGTATCTGTACCTCCTGTAAAATCCTATGGCCACAGTATGAGTTTTTCTACCCCAAAATTATAAAATCTCATTTTTGCCTAACAAAACATTTCCATAGTACTATGCATGCTCAACAGCTAGAAAATACCTGCTTCCCCTCAGAGCCTCCCAGGGGTTTATATATAACATACAAAACTGACATGCAGCTGCTAGTTTAACTTTGAACCCTGATCTGCCCTAAAGAAGGATTTGAAAATCTTATATAAAAAGTGGCCTACATACACGACTACTTAAAAAAAGAAGCAATTGCTGCAAAAAAATTCTTTAGAACTTATGGCTCATAACTGAACAGGGAAAAGAAAATTCAACAAGAAATTAAATGAGACCCAAAAAAAAAAAAATTCTAGGTAATTTCCTCAAATAATAAAAAAAATCACAAACCATCCTAGATCTTTTTCCTGATACTGAAAAAAAATTTGCAAGCACAAATTTTAAGCTAATAAACTTCCTCTAACAACTTACCAAAAATACTGAAGATAATAATTTAGTTATTCCTGTTTGATTTATTCGGATGAGAATAATAAAACAAGTGATTTCAGCACACTCTTTTCCAATTATCCACTATCTCCTGTGAAAGGAGGAGCTGATTTTATTAAAACCGGATGTTTATGCTTCTGCCTTTTCATGATTTTGGTTTTCCTTGAAAAGACTTACCAAGTGATTATTTATACACTTGATATGTTATGCAGTTTTTGAATTACATGAAAAACTAAGCAAAGTAGATACTGATGTAGCAATAGAATGAACAAAATGGTGTAGATATAAACTCTTCAGATTCTTTATTGATAAATAAAGCCTCCTATTCAATATATTTACATTTTGGATAGCAAAGTGTCAGTATTTTAAGTGTCAAATGAGGTTACTTACCAATAACTGAATTTTGACCATATCTTTTGTGTGCTTGCAGGATTTACTTTGTGGGACCACCCTGCAGTGCTTTATCTTTGCACTGATTGAAGGTTGCAAGAGATGGTCACACAGACATTGCCTCTGCCCAGAAAAGGAAAATATCCAAAATCTTGTACACAGGCTTTGTACAAAACAAACCCCCGAGATGAATTGCTGAATTGTCCACACTATTTTTGAAGAAAACCAGACTTGAAATTATCTTGTTTGGAATAGTGCTTGTGGTCAAGGCAAGCACAAGTAGCTGTGACAGGCCAAAGCAGTGGGGCTGTTGGCAACCACGAGCTGACCTCCACCCAAGGAGAAGATCAAACACAGATTTCCAGCTCTGGAGGAGGACAAGAGAATAGCACAGTGTGGGATGTTTCAAGGCCTCACAGCTCAGACGTGTCAGAACTTAATTCCCTCCCTGCTTTACTTTGTTATTGTTGACTCTGTAGGAAGAACAATTCCTAACTGTACAAGTCCATGTAACTCTACATGGACTTGCAGTGCCCAACATCAGCTGAAGAACAGGTAGAGAGTTGTGCAGAAGAGCACAAGTATTTCCTTGTAGCATCCTTGTCAAGAATGCCAAGGCCTTGTAAGTCAGTTTTCTGCAAAGGCTTTTTGTGTTTTAACCCTTGATGACCACAGTCCTATGACTGGGCTGAGGGTACAAAGTTGTGGTGGTGTTAAAGAAGCAAGCAGACAGATCCTGCAGTAAAAAAATCCAGCAGACATAAGGCAATGGAAAAAGGAATTATTTTCTAATATGACTGATTAGCATGAGGGTCACTGTTACTGGCATAGCTCATGTAAACACAAAAGAGAACACAAGGATGTTGCTCTTATGTCAAGAATCAAGTGAATCATAACATATTACTTATTTTAACCAGCTATTAAGAAAAACAGAACAAAACAAAAANCCCCCGAACAATACCAAAGAAACAAAGAAAAGCCTAACCCAAAGACACAAAGAAAAATTTCCTTCATTCTTCAGCAGCACTTGTAACAGAGTTTGCCCTCCCACACAGGGCAACAAGACACCTGCCAGCTGGAGGTCTGCAGCTCAGCCCAAGAGTTCAATAAACCATGAAACTACTGAACTATTTGAAATAATTTTCCAGGATTAAGTTGTTGCACAGCAATTCTCCAGGCAGGCACACTGCACTGGAGATGAACACACCCCACAGATATGGCAGACAGTAAGAAAATCTGCTCATATCCTTGTCCATTGTGAAAAAGGATTTTTTAAACTGCTAATATGTGCCCATCTGTGTGATGCAAAGTGATGTTCTGGTGAAATTTTGCAACTCAGACTGATAAATTTTGACTTCAAGTTACATTGTTTAAATTATAGAAAGCTCACCAAAAACTAACAGAAAACAGTAAAATAATTTGTAATATTAGAAAAAAAAATCCATATTTTCATTACAGATAATTTATGTGGTGATACTAGATTATAAAAACATTGTTAAATCAAGATTCAACACTGACACATGACATCAGGATAAACAGAAACAGCAGCCTTGTTAAAGCTGTTGTATTTTGAAAAATACAAGCAACAGGCTTGTAGGAGAATCTAGTATTTTTTAAAAAATTATCTATTAACAGAAACATGATCACTTAGAACTGAAATATTCAAAGCACATACAGTTTAAACAATAGTGTTGTGCAAAATGCCATGTATTGATGCCACAGCTTCATATTGGAGATTTATGTCCAGTTCACTAAATAAATGGAACACCAGAATCCATTTCCCTTTTGATACTCCCCTATATGAAGTGTTATCTAGACACTTAGTACATATGCAGCTGCTAAATTAAACACAAAAAATCAGAAAGCATAGTAAAAAGTCAAGTCATTAAAGTTATGACAGAAAACCTACAGAGCAGCAACTGGGGCAGATGAATTAACACACATGAAATAAAATCTGATTTCTCAAGGTTACAGTAGTAGAGACCTTTTAGTGAATAAAAATATTTTTAAATGTTTCTAGATACTAAACATTCTGCTGGATTTATAGCCAACTGTTATATGTCTGGCTCAGTGTCCTGTGGGAATCTGTAAATTCAACAGAGCACTGCAGAAAAATACACCCAACACACAGTACACACCAACACTTAACAACCTTAATTTTAATTTGAATACTGCTGCAGTAATTTATGTTGCTCTGGCAAGTGAACTGACTGGCTGACTGGTTGAGTTTTTTTCCATTCAAATTTCAGTGATTAGACACATGGTGTAAATACGACACCACCAAAACAAGTTTCATCCTCACCCGTGACTTAGCAATCCCACTAACACATCCGTGAGGAAACACAGCAGCACCTCAGCTTTGGGGCACAACAGAAAACCATCTGTTAATATTCTGACGAAGCTAAGAAATTACTTTAGAAGATTTAAAGAGTTTTTTTTCCCCTCCCTGATGAATTTAACCTATGGACTGCTAATGAGGAAAACTATACAAGTCTATTTTGGTAAGCTAGACTGTTAAGACCTTAGCCTTCCAGCACATCCCATCACCTGCTTCCCATTACACCAGAGACTGCTGAAAGAATCCAGATGCAATGTTCCCTCCAAATGTTTCACCCCAGCCTTGAACCCCATCAGCATGGGGCTGCTGCTTTTTCCCATGTATTGTTCCCCTCAGATGTTTTTTCCACTCCGCTTCTTTCCTACTTTTCCTTCTCTATGATTCCATTTCAGTTTATTTGTCCTTTCCCGCTGAAAGGAGAGCCTGTCTATTCTTAGAAGAGTTTTGGATCCTAAAATAAACTGCTTAACTATGTATCTATTACATTCAGAATTGATGTCACATCAGACCCTGACAACATGCTATGACAGGAATGCAACTACAGCAAAGAGCCCCAGCATTTCTTCAAACCCTGCTTAGAGAAGAGTTTTGAAGTAAATTTACATTCAAAAATGCATCTACCCGAACACTAAAACTTAGGGTAGGAATTTTTTCATTTCTTCTTCTCCCTACATAAATTGTGATATGTTGAAAGTAGTTCTTGCCTGATAATTAATACTAAAACCCAGACCCTCTACCACCACACTAGAGGAAAAAAATCAGGGTAACCAGATTATACTGGGAATTCTTTTTAACCATGCTGAATGTTAAAATGTTGCTGTGAGCAAAGAGAACCTAAAAACAGGTAGTGCAGTTTAAAAGATAAAAATGAGATCTAGATAATAACTGGACAATAATGGGAACCTTTCATCTGAGTGAACCCTTTGAGTCTGGTCCAGGACACTTATTGCAAGTAGCTCATTAGTTATGGCTAAAAACTTCATTCTGTTCCCAATACAGCCAGATGCTCGTGTTAGGAAAAGGCACACTTGTTGACAATAACAACAGAAGCAACAAAGATGAAATAGACAGGGAACTTTCCCCTCATTTACAGAAGAGCTGCTGCTCAAATTGGGCTGAAGCACATGGACTGCTCAGTGCCCTGAGCTGGGGCTGGAGAACTTTTGTCTCCAAGAGGAAAAGCAAAGGGAAGTTATCTTCACTGCCTGCTCTTCTCAGAGTGCAGAAAAAGAATGACACAGAATTTCAGAAGGCCCCCACAAGGCTCTGCTGGAAAAGTGTGAGGGGCAACAAACATTTCCTGGACTTTTAAATAACAGTAACAGTTATTTCAAGAACACAACTGTCATTTCATTTGAACTATTAAAGATGCATTGATATAATAAAGTTGATGAAGCACTCTCAAATATGTCCTGAACAGAAATATACACTACATAAGCCCCATAATCCATCTACATACTATAATAGACCAGAGAGATTCTGGGTTCAGCTTTCAAATGACTTGTACCAAAATACAAAACCAAGACAATGCCAACTAAAAATTTATTCAAAGCATCAACAATTTTTAAAAATTGTAAAAATAAAATAATTGTGAAGTTGGACTATTTTGCATGTGATGGCCAAATCCTGAACACTGCCCTAAAGGGTATGGTATTATGAGAGTGCACATTGGGAGTATTTACCAGAAACTCCTGTCCCTTGAAAAGATGAAAACTAAACTTCTGTTGACAAATCTCTACTAAAAAGGTATCTGTGATTTCCTTGGATGTGTGTAGAATTCCACATTGGTTTGTTTCCAGCATATACAAATTTTCCATAGGGGGAAAAATATCCTCAAATCAAAGTGCTACTTTTTCTTAGTCCCAGGAACTATTTTTAGGTTCTGTTGTCACACCACAAATTGACAGGACAAACTTTCAAAGGTCAGCCCTGCATTACGTCATTGCATTTTAGTAAGGCTCCCAGCACCGGCCTTGCTGTGCCTCTGCTAATAAGAGTTTATTTCCTTGTGAGTCAAGTTCATTAAGTTTTCTGGCAGTTTTACATTGAGCTTTTTCACTTTTAGGAAGAAGCCAACCTACAAAAATGAGTGTAACCTTGCATATGCTAAAATTGGGAGGGGAAAAAAAAAGTCTTATTGAAAGAAAAAAAAAAAAAAAAACAGCTCCCAAATGTAGCCACCTCCAGCTCCCTTTCAGCAATGTCCTAGTTTGCTGCCTGCAGACTGAGCAGTCCCTACACACACACTTCAATTGTGGGGGAAATCTTTGTGGTTTTCTTCTAGATTCATAAAGCTGCTCTAGTTCTTTTAGGTCCTTGACACTGACCAAAGTTTATAGGTGAAATCAGACAGGATTGCTATTATCAGCTCAATGGGACTTTTGTGTAACATGACTTTCCCCACAAGCAGTTTCCCTGAATGTCTTCCTTGCAAAATGGCGATTTTAAGATTGACAGCAGTAAAGAGTATTGACTACACAAGAATAAGAAATTATATAGTCCATGAAAAGGGTAGCACAAACCACTACAAGTAGGCCAATATGATAAACGAATCCTTGGCAGTAATCCCACTGGCTTACAAATTTGTTTACAATTACCCAGGAAGACATGCTGTCAACAAGCCTTGTCATGGCTCTGTAAACAACATACACATTAATGATGATGCTGGGAAAGGAGCAGCAAAATAATCCATTATCAGACAATTGCTGAGATGCTGGAATACTTGAAGCCTTATACAGAAATGGCCTCTTGAGAATAAATAGCTGGAAACAAGAACAGTATCAGACCTGCATCAAAATCTGAATAGAAGAGATTTAGAGCCTGGTAACATAACCCTATGAGGAAGAGTCCATTAGTACATAATGATAAAGACAGGTATTTTCATTAGTCATTTCAGAACTAGACAAACTCTTTATTATTTTCTGTCTCTGACGCTGCAAATGGCTTTAGGGCAAATCAGCTTGTACTATGATTTAAGATTACAGACTTTTACAAACATAAATAAAAATAACCAACGGAGAAAGACATGACCTCCAGCAGACATCCAAAGAAATCCCCAAAGATGCATTTTTAAAATAAATTTTCATCTGAAGATGAAAATCACTAAAGTCTACAAAAAGTATGTCACTGTCTTATCAAGTCTTGTAGGGTACTGCAAGTACCTAAAGACAGAAAGCTGCTTTGGTGAGGTACCAAGGAAACAGGCCTTTACCTTAGCGACCTCGAACAAGTGTTCCTGGAAATAAAAGGCAAGATGGCCCTGTTACAAGACAGAGAACATTACATTCTGCTGCCTTAGAGGTCCTCTAAGGATGCCCAATGTAATAGCACAGCCTTCACTTTAAGGCTTGTTAAATATCATGTAGCAATAAAGTGCATTATGATTTCTAAGTGCTTTCCCCAAGGTGGTTACAGCTCTATAGAATAAGAAGTGATCATTTTTGCTATTTAAAACTGTAACTATGTAAATATTTATGGAGCTGCAGCAGTTAAACCTGATGTAAACAGGTGTACTCCTTTATACAACTACAGGTGTGAAGGTTTCTCAAAGATGCTAGATCTGTTTCTAAATCAATTTTATTACTTTAAAAGTTATAAAAACAGTCTCAAATGCATATCCCTGATTTCATTTTAAGTTCACATATGAACTGTGGCAGACAACAGTTTGCCACTCACTAGATTACATTATCTTTCCAACCTCAAAGCAGCATGGTAAACTACCAGGAACACCAATCAACCAACCCAACAAGCCTCATCAGACTTTATCTGCCAAAGTCAGGGGAGAGGGTGCTAAATTTTCAGTGATTATCGTTTCATCAGCAGAAAAAAAAAAAAAAANCTACCAAATTCAAGAGGACTATCAAAAATAGGCTTCGTTCTACAGAATAAGCATATACCTCACTGTGTTGTGTATTTCTTATGCCCCACTGATGCCAGTATACTCACTGAAATGAGAGACAAGTGAAATCATAGTGGTTTTTCTTTCGCTGTTCATCATGGAAAACAAAAATATGTTAAAAATCTATTAACTGAGAGACAAAAGTTCCACCAGGAGTTAACTGAAGAAAGTCATCATGCATTTAACTGGCTCTTCTTCCTCCTAGGTGATTTCATCACCCAACCTCCAGAGGGGGAAGAGGATGGGAGCTGAACTGTGTCCAGGGGATCTCAAGGATGAAAACTGACCCATGGGAACACGCCCTAACCGGGTAAAACAGAGGACTGGCTTCATAAATTTCTCCAAATCATCACTATGTCTCAGTGCAAGCTTGCTACGATTTAGAACTGGTGTATAAGCAAAAGCTTAATTACAACTATCATACGTTTGGTATTTTCTAACCGGTAAACAGGAACAGGCAAAAACAAGCTGAGTGCCCACATGTATCAACACAGTTTTAGATAAGAATGTTCTGAAATAAATACCATCCAAAGCCACTGCATGTGCCACTGCTTCAATAAAAACTTATTGCTGTGTCATAACTGTGTCAAAAAAAAGAAATCACAAAAATACCGAGGCAATGTTTACAAGCTGCATGATTACTTTAAAGGTAATTATTTAGCTAGAACACATGACTCTTATTTCCCTATGAAAGGCTCTCTACTTAACTGGATTAACACACTATTGATAGCTAAATTCCACTGCCGGAGGCTACTGTCAAGTCATCATTTCCAGAACAAACCTTTAAGCTATCTTCTTTATCCTGTGTGCAACTATTACACCAAGCTCATCATGAATTTGTTCCCAAAGTGCTCTAAAAAAAACTGCTGCAAAGAACATTCAAGAGATGCATGACAGAGGATTACCTGTTCTAATAAAATTAGACCATACATCAGTCACAAGCTGGAAGGCTAAATACATTTAGCAGCCAACCAAGAACCTAACATCTGATTTTCAACATTGGTGATTTTTTTTTAGTTTAAAGATGATTCAATTTTTGATGCTGTGAAAATTGACTATCACCTGGAACTCAACTCTCTGATGTTTGCTAGGTAAAGCAAATCCAGCTCTGCATTCTCAGCAAATAGTTCTCATGAAAATGTTTACATTTTTCTTATCAAAAGCAACCCTCATATATGTACACTCACTTTCTCCACCCATTTCTTAGCATACACAATACACAGGTTTTACACAGAGATGTTAGAGAAGAAAGAACAGAAATAACCTTCTTCAAGACAACCTTTCCTGCACGGAGTTGCACTCAGGGTAATGCCACTGGAAAATGTGCCCCATCCTGAGCCATTCACCTTTACATAGCCCTCACCCTCACATTTCAGTGGGATGGTAACACAGATGTAAACAAGGAAGAGGAACTTCTGACCTCTCTGCTTTCATGGAATCATCAAGAACCACATCAATACAAGCAGAAGCCTCATTTTTTAAAATCTCATTTCCATTTGAGGCATCTAAGTAAAACCAGATAGAAACTGGGGAAAAAGGCCCTAAAAGTGATGTAATAATTTGTTACTACTGTACTTCACATAAAGGGAATTTATTTTAAAGTTAGGCTTATTAACAGGAAAAAAAAATTTTTAAAAAACCCTAATTGGTTCCAAACTGGGGAATTTTGAAGTCTTAACTTCCTTCCTCATCTCCCAACAACACTCTCTGTTTCCTGATGTTGATAATGCCGGGTGGGAGACAGAGCACAGGCCTTTGTAATGAAGGGCCCCAAAACACCCCTCAGAAGGGCCAAAGGGGAATAACCAAAAAGGTTGAAGTACACAAGGAACACAATCCAAAGAAAACATGCTAGGGACAGAGCAGGTCAATGTGCTGGCTGCACAAAGGACTCAGAAAGCAAGTGAGAGTTTCCTTATTCTGTACTGGCAAAAAGTGCTTCCCTACTCTACTGACACAGGGCTGCTTGGAAAATTTCATGAGCCCATCTTTCCAACACAATTTACCCTGTTTTCCTGGGCTTTTGTCTGGCTCAGCAACATCAGCAGCCAGTGATCACATTTCAAAGCACTGGTCATTCATGCAATAAAATTGCCGGTTGCACCACAAAGCAGCTCCTCATCAGGACCTTTTGACAAAACAAATACAGAATCTATTTCATAAAACAGAACTGGATTGGACATTGACTGTGTCCTTGAGTTTACATTCTTCACGAAGTTATTAGAGACAGCCCTCTGCTTCATACCATTTCTTACTGAATGGAATATGGATGATAAAGGAAAAATAATGAGAGTGAGCACAGAAAGGTTCCCCCTTTACAAAGAAAATTCTATTGTAATGACATCTAGGTCTATTGTTCGTTAATCACAGAAATGTGTGTCGAGTGCTTGTTTTTATTATTTTAAAATGTAACAAAAACATTACCCCTAAGCATGCAGTTGTCAATTATGCAAATTACAGAAATCAGGTTTCAAAGCATGATAAATTTTTTCTCATTTTTCTTAGACAAGCCATACCTGAGTCCAATAAAGCAAAAAATACCATAGCTAATGAAAAAGAAAAAGCAAACTGGAAATTTAGTCTGATTATAAATGAAAAGTATAAAAATTAAAATACTTTCCTTAAAATCCAGTTTAAATTAAAAGCTAAGTTTGACAAAAAATAAAAATAAAGACTGTGTTAAGCCACATCATAAGTTAACACCTAGGGTACTAATCCCTTTCAGCTAACAGCTCTCTAGTAACATGTAACAGTTTATTCAATGTAAAAAAAAAAAATATATATATATATATATACTGACTTGCAAAAGGAAATAGTGTTAATTGCACACAGTCCCTTTCCAGTGACTCCCTTTGCACTTCCACCTCTTCTGTACATTGAAATTCCAGTGTGCCACATCACCTTGAGCCAGCCCGGAGCGTGGGAAGGGTCCCATTGCATAAGATGTTATTAAGGCAGCGAAACCCAGCTGCTTAACTGCATATTCTTAAACACTCAAAATAATTACACAGATTAGTCAGGGACAGTGGCCACAGCACTGCCGACCTGGAGCAGCAGGGAGCTGTTCCAACACCCCCTCTCCAGGTGCATCCCACACCCCAAGGGCTGAGCTGGAAGATGCTGACCCTTGGGTGTTTACCAGGAGGCACAACAGGACTGACCTCCACTCCTCCTAGACCCACACACTTCCAAGGAGTGGAAGAATTCCCCAGCCACAAAACTAATTATGCTGTATCAACAAGGTAAACATGACTCCCACTGAAGTTAATTTACAGGCATAAAGTACTTTTCCTTCCTGCTCAAGCCACTGCAGTTGAAGGACAATGCTTGGTAGAAATATGTGAAGAATCCCACATTACAGCATTTCAGATGTCAAGCATCGAAGTGTATTTTAGAACGATCTGGGCTAATTTTAATTTTTCAAATATTTTCTCATAGGTTCAGACCTAGAGAAGTTTGGCACAAGATACTGCATACTAGTTAAAGCAAGCAAGACATTACTAAGTATTTGTTTCTTCATGGGATGGTTAAAAACCCAACCAAAGGACCTAACACTAGAAAAATTAAATACAACAGTACACTGCTCTGAGGAGGCAATCCTTTAAGTACCAGTGTATACAGCTGCAGTTATCTTTGAGCATGCACTCCCTTCCCATTCCCCAATACACTTTTTGGGTGGGGATGTCTCTTGCTTTTGGGGATTTGTGGCTTTTTGGTTGGTTGCTGGGTGGAGGGTTTTTTGTTTGCATTTGCACAGGTACGGCTGTTTTGTCTTGGGTTTTTCTAAAATAAAGTTCCCTGCCCTGTCTGCAGAGTTTTTTGTTCCTCTTGCAGTGGCAGTACCATGAGATGCAAGCCTTGAGCAAAGAGCTGGAGAGAGAACTAAGAACACAGGATCTTAGTCAACATCAGGAAACTATTTCCACTTCAGAGGTCAAGAAGCTTTTCGCACTTGTGCCACATTCTGCTGAAGAAGAGAATCTGCTGTCATGCCACACAAATGCAAACAAACCTATCCAACCACAGTACTTAATTATACTTTGCTGTTGCTGTTTATTCAAGTTTGCACTACTATTCTTCCCAAACAATCATGAAGAACCCTCAATCTCTGTTTTGTTTTCTATAGCATACAAAGGCAACACATATTATTGAGTTAGTCCAGAGCTATGCATACACTAACTTGCCAAATACCTACTGCAAGACATCAAGGACAACTACCAACCTCTTCCTTTTCACCCTGCAGCAGTCACCAGTTTAAATCTTCCCTCTACTCTGCAGCTGTTGTTCTGCAGCTGCTGTTCAGCTCTGGCACTGGCACCTTGGGGATTTTCATCTCCTCTCAGATTTGGGTTGAAGTACTGGGAGGTTCAGTGGTACTGGGACAAAGGCACACTTTATGCACATTAATCACTCAGACAAAAAGAGCTCAGAGGTCAGCTCTGAAGTCTTTCCAAAAATCCTCACTAGATTACAACTATCCAGCAAACATCAGATTTTTTATTGCAGGAGTTTCTTGCACTCCTTATTTCAAAACTGCATGTGCAGGCCCCCTCCAACAAGCTGATCACAGTCCATTTTGAAAACAAGGGCTTTTGCTTGTTCTCACAGCTCATCCACTGGAAAGTTAGAGGTGGAACATACACGGAGAAATTTCAGGAATTTATCTGTAACTATTCCCTATGAAAAACTCAAAACATTTGAAGAATCTTTAAGAGGAACTAAATGGACACTGTCTTATGCAGAAGAAAAATTAAGCTACGTCATTGTAACTTAAAAACTGCAGAATGAATCCACTCCAATGACTGCCATTAAACTACTTGTACTTTTTGATTTGCTAAAACACACTAAGCTGTATACTGCCTTTTACCTCAAAGCATGTAAATCACATGCTTGACAAAATGTTAAATTTGTCTCACAAAGAGCTGTCTCTTCAGGCACAGCCACATGAAGAAAAAGGAAAAATGTTTGAAAATACCTTTCCAACCTTAAAAAACGAAGCTAAAATCAAAGCAGACCAGCAAGGAGAAACAAATTGTTACATCCAATTTCATACATATTTAAAATACAAAAACGATGCAACTCATAACCAAGAAGGACTGAGAGTATGCACATGTGCAATACACAGTGGGATGTACAAACAAACCACCACCATGCCACCAAGTAGAGCAGCTTTCTGACATACTTCAACCACAAATTAACACACGAGCTTTCCAAGAGGTACACATTTTGTCACACAGTCTCCAGCTCCCCTGAGCACCCACAGCCTGGCACCCACCACCAGAAACATATGGAAACACAAAACAAGGACCATGCCAAAACTAGGAAATTGCAGTCCTCCTGTGTCTGGAGAGAGAACACTAATTATAAAGTGATTAACTTCTATTAGAATTTCTGTTGTATCAGTAAAGGAGAGGGAAGGGCTGAGGTTGCTATTAGGCATTTGCCAATCCACATTCATGTTAACACCACCTTCCTGTATCTTGCGGGAACGTGACCTATATACATTGGTTAACGAAGTGGTTGAAGGGGTATTTCACTGGCATTATTTCATACAAGCCTACAAGAGAGAATCAGTGGTCTCACATAAGCTAAGTCCTCTGGATACACAGAATGAAAATGCTGAAGTAATACCTGATGAAATAATAATAATAATAAATGCTGAAAAAATACCTGCAGAACAGAAAACCACATATGGGCATGACCTCCATCCAATTCAGTAAATTGAACATTAGACTAAGTTTGGGGGTTTCGCTTCTTATTTTATATCAGATACCTCTATGTTGGAACAACATAGAGTCAATGGGGAGTCATTTGATCATAGTCATTTGATGATATTTGTACACAGTCTAATAATGATGCTACAGACACACATGAAGAAGGAAAGGTGCTTTATATACGTACATGGTTAATAATCACAATCTTAGAATAAGTGGTATGTAGAGAGATTAAGTGGAACAAAATTAGTGCTAATTTGTCTTGGGCAATCCTGAAGTTGTTCTTTCAGGAAAACAACTACATGGCTACAAACTGAATATCCCAAATGGCACATGGCACCACTCCACCAGCAACCATCCCTGTGGGACAGTCATTTCATGGGCAGGGTGGAGTACTGGGGCACTAATTACACAAGCTAATTTTTAATTAGCCTGCTATGTAATACCCTGCAAGGTTGCAGGGGTTTTCCCTTGTTAAATGTTAGTTTCTTAACTTTTTTTTTTTTTTTNTATATATATATGCATGGAGGGTTTAATATGTGTGTATTGGATATAGTTTTTTTTTTTCTTTTTTTTTTTTTTTTTTTGTAGGCTTTTAGCAGCAAAACAACTGCTGCCTATATTAAACACAACACCAAATAGGAAAATTACATAAAGCAAGACAACACTAGGGATGTAAGTGGTGTTGGTCAGAAAGAAACAGATCACTGCCAACTCAGTGAGAAAAGACTCACAGTTCATGGCAGGACCATGGAATCAGTTAAAAACCAGCAGAAATAAACTTGAGCATCAGTTAAGCACTCTATTTTTTCTCTGCAGAAGTTACACAGCACAGTCAGACAGACATCAACTACAAAGGTGTCCCAAATACTCTGTGTGCACAGGGAAGCTTTCAGTTTAAGAATACTTTCTTACTGGAAATCGTTGAAATAATTCAAGGCTATAAAAAAACCAAAGCAGTCAGAAGCCATACCGTATAATCTACAAATTATATCCTTCTGTTCTACTTTCCAGTCCTTGTTACCAAAAATGCTGAGGCCCTCTACTCTACTTCAAGCTACTTTTCCAGAGAGGTGAAGTGTCCAAAACCAGCTGCATCTCCACACAATACTGAGCCAGCGTGACAGTGGAGAGTGTCCAGAAAAAGGCAACAAAACTGTTGAAGGATCTGGAACATAAATCCTATGAGGAGCATCTGAGAGAGCTGGGGATGTTTAGCCTGGAGAAGAGGTTCAGGGGAGACTGTATTCTTGAAGAATACTTTAAGATATTAAAAATACTCAACAAAATATGCATAGACATACAGCATAATTTATGTTAAAAAAACAAACTAGATCTTGACTGGATGACAAACAGTGAAAGCGCAAAAAAATCAGGAGCTCAAAAATTTAAATATGAACTGGGGTTCAAAAAAAGGCACTGAGAACAACATCCAAATGCTATTAGTGTGAACATGGCTTTTGCCATCCTATTTTTTTGGCAAGTATCAAGTGCTATTACTGATTTATGACTTACATCACACCCATCAGTTGAATAAGCAGCAATAACATGCAGTTTAGAAGCTTCATATAATGTCATATATATACAAAAGCCTTGTACGTAAGGGAGGTGATGCCAACAGTTTTTCAAAGAAACCATGAAATGCACATGTCCAAAAGTTACCAGGGAATTAAGTTTTATTGAGTAAGTAACAAAAATAATGATAAAAACTGTTTCAATTCAATTCCTGAAATCAATTTTGGACAATTAAAAGACAATTGTAATTCACATTAATTTTGAATCTTCAGCATTAAAAAAGGTTTTGTGCACACCATTTGAAGAAATAAACTGCACTCTTGTGAAAGACTTTATCATGAAGTATTGGGTGGTTTAAACATTTTGAATACTTAAAGATTCACTACAAGGGTAAGACCCTATCATTCTCAAAAGCATCCAAGAAGGCATTCAAATTACTAATGAAAATTCAACTGTGCAATTCTGAAAAAAAGTAACCATATAAAGGTATTTTGCAAAAGCCTGCTGCACTGTCCTGGGACAACTGAAATATCCTTGGTATTCACAAAGGGGAATATGTTCTTAAGGCAACATCATAGTCTCAAAATGCAACTGCTTGAAAATCTTACCTGTGAAATGCTTTTGTGGCTTGTTTATCCCAGCCCTCTAGTCCTATTTCACTTGTTAGAAGATATTTTATTAACAGTCCAACAAACAAACAAACAAACAAACAAACAAAACTTGAAAACATTAGCTAGCACCGTAGGACCAAGGATCTTCAAATACACAGTATAAAATTTAACAGTCCAAACATTTCAGGTAACTTCTTTTCATACAGACTTTATTTTACTTAATTACATCCCAAATACTTATTTTTATCTCAGACACAGTCAACAGACTTCCAACATATCTGCTCCATGCTCTTCACTCCTAGTGGGAGCCACAGATGCAGAAGGAGCCTTCACCCAAAAAACACCTCTCCATTGAAGCCAACTAAGACAGGTGCAAGAGACAGGGGCTGGTGCAGAGGTTTGTCATTCCATCACATTGGTTCAGATCTAGTACTACCTGCTCTTATAGCAGGAATGCCCAGCCGTATTTGCAAAAGAGGCCCAGTGGGAGCAATTTGTCACAATATTTACAAACACAGCACTGCAGCTACCAATGATATTTTCTGCAACCCAGAAATCTGATATAGACACGCATGTACGCACAGACGTATGATGAAGAGATCTTTGTGACTTGATTATCAGTGCAGTGAAAAAAAAAAAGGATCATATTTCATCAGATCTATTTTAATGTGTGAAAAATAAAAGCTGCTTCCCAAAGCTTTAGCCATGGCAAACAGGTCTATCGTTCAACCTCAGCAAAAATGAAATACAGCAAGAACCAAGAGTTCTTTTGCCATGAAAACCATGAAAGAATTTCTCTTCTGTTTAGCTGAAGTGACCTAAAGATTAAGAGAACCCTCAACTGAACTCTAATTTACACTGTTGCTCCAGCCAACATGATTAACTTGAAATCTGGGTTGACATTACTAGAATCTCCAGCAGGTACGTGGTACCTCCAAATGTTTCATGCATTATCCCAGGTTATGTTACTCAGAAAATCTCCTGCTCAGGAAAAAACCCAACATGAAGGCTGGATGCTATTTCACCAATTCCATCCCCATAATTCTCTTCTAGATCTTCAGAGAGGATTAAAAAAAAAATTCAACTTGCAAAATTACAGTAACCTTGACACTCTTTTCTACAGAATTTAAAAAAAATTCCCAAACATGAAACCAAAAATCCACATCATTACCAAAAATCTACTCTTTTTTTCTGCTTCTATGAACAGAGAATAAGAAGGTATTAGAGATAACTACAATATAAGAGATAACATAACCATGTTGAGTAGAAAATAATGAGAGAATTAAAAATACATTTGTTCTCAAACAGCTACATAAAAATGAAGTTATGATGAGCTAAGATTGCCACTCCTGGATGATACTTGTAATGGTTTTTGTTAGGTCCTTTTAATCATGAAGTAGAAGTTTAGAATGGGAATCCAATAAAAGAATTAATGAACAGTATGTAAAAAGTGCAAACAAAGTCTTGCCAAATCAATAAAACAATTTGTTCACAGACACAAGCCACAAAAGCTTATCTTGACATTAAGTTCCGTTTGCTCAGATAAGGAAAATAAACCAGCAGCCACAGCTCTGCAACTTTAAAGAGGGGAAAAAATTGTTAAGTGCCCAAATTCACTTGTAATAGCAATTCCTTACATTATCAGGACTCTCTAACATACCACTGACAGTAACCATGCTCACAGCAGAGCAGCTGACTTTGAACAGGCTGACCTTGAGCAAGCAAACGACCTCAGCAGCATGTACTTCTGGCTTATTTCACTGCAGCAGTGAAACAGCCTCACCATCTATAGAAGTTTACCGTCTCTGGCCACCACCCCTGACTATTTTAAGATATCCCAATACACTCCAGTGATGCACAGTTCAAAGTGATAGAATAACATCTGCTAGCATGTTGAAGTGTAAGTTGTTTACAGAGGCATTTTTAGCTTGCTCTCGTACTGTGCTTCCCAAACTGACAGAAAAATCAATTGGTTAACAGAGCTTTGCTTCTCATTTAAATGTATCAATCCCAAAATTTAATAAATACTGAACAAGAATTTTAGGCGTTGGGAAAGGAGAAAAAAACCCAAGACACCCCAATCTAGATAAAGCTCATTTAGAAGATTCAAGTATGCTTCAGCAATGGGTGAACTTGAAATGGCAGTTGCTTCCCGAGATGTCAGTTTTGCACAAGTTCTCCCCCTTGCTCATTGCTTTAAAGAAAAGTTGTATTAAGAGAGATATTTATTTGTATACAGGTTTTTTAACTACTATTTTAAACATACAGAAGCTGTATGCTGACCTGATATTAGGGGAAAATAATCATGGAGTTACTCAGTTGCAATGGTTGTGTTACTGAGTCATAACAGCCCATCCTGCCCACAACCCCAACCTACGGAGAGAAAACATTGAATTTCCAAAACCCATGCCAGGGAGGGTCACCCTGTGTTCTCAGGAGTCCCTGGAGTGACAAGGACCACATCTAACCATGTTACAAAGGCTAGGGAGAAAACAAGCCTCTCTGGGAATTTATGGCCATGAGAATTTTTTTCTAAATTTGAAGAAATGCATGTAAGAAAGGAGAACAAGAAGGTAAGTAAATTGCATAAAAGTTTGAGGGGGGGAAAAAAAAAACAGCATAAACTGATGGTGGTTTGTTCTGAAACTTATCATGAAGCTGCAAAAGTCATAAATGAGAAGCTGTCCTGCTGCAATAGCCTCAGAGCACGCGCAGAGCCTTCTCTGAGCCCAGCTCACGGGTAGTGATTAAACCACACAGCTCAACTACTTTATTCTTCTTCCAAAGCTGGATGCTGCTTTGAAACAGAGAAGCCCATATCAGACCAAATCATTCTTTGAGCTGCAGCAGAACTGACTGGGCAAGTGAACACAGTGTCGTGACCACAGAACACACTTATTATCACTTTTCCTCTGTCCTCTCTGATCTTCATGGGAGACGACAGTAAGAGAAGGAGAGGGAGAAAAGCCAGCTCTCATCCACCAGGAACACATCCAATGGGAATTTTTCCATCACTCTGAGCTCCACTGCAACACTATTGACATTTGGCATTTTGTCTGGAACGAGTCTGTTGATTAGCAACTACCCTTAGTTGGAAGGCTGGAGGGAGAATATCACTGTCCAGTTCTGGAATGGGGTGACTGCACTGAGTGCATCTACTCACATCACTTGCTTTTCCTTATGAGCGCACTGCTGAATACCCAAGATTGTATTTTACTGCTGTCACCAGTGAACAGAAAAACATTTCTGAGCTAAGAGCAACTCTTATTAACCAGACACCTTTTGTTCTGCCACATCACTGCAGTTGCCCCCCAGCCTATGGGGTCCAGCTGGTATCCAGTTTTATCTGGAGATCAGTTATATTACTTCCCCCTCGCTTAGTTTTCCCAAAGAATTTGACAATGCTAAGCAACAGTTGGCCTGCAGACCCCTGGATGCCAAAAGGAACATCCTTTGGACAGAAAACCAAGTACTTATCCTCAAAACACATTTTCAGCCAAGCTTCCAGCTGCACTCTACCAGCAACATAATTTGACACAGCACAAAGATAATGATGTTTTCTTTGGAGACAGGAGGTGAAATAACCATGGAGGCAGCTACATGGGCTGATGATGAGCCACTGTTCAACTCCCTTTAGAGGCGTGCTGCAGGAGCCTGCAATGAAGTAGCACACTCACTCCTACGCCTGCAATGGCTACTGGCAGATCCACAATATTAGAGGGACTTTATGAATTAGGAGTTTGGTAAGGTTTACTCAAGACTCATTTTCAAAATCCCCTTAGGAAGACAACCCAAATTAAATCAATACAAAGGTGATTCCCCTGGAAAAAAAAAATTAAGCAGTAATTCCCTGAAGAGATACCTCTGAATACAATACACTAAGAAGGCCACTGCTTCCCATGGCAACAGAAAGGAAGGTAACCTGGATCCCTGAAGCAGGTGGGCAGCACCACCTTGACCATTTCACTCCTCTTGGATGCTACTGCTAATTGCAGACAGCTATTTTGAAGCCTCTCTTCTCATACATGCTTTCCCAAATGCATCTCACCTCAGGAAAAAGGCAAAACAAGGGAAATTTACTTCCAGAGAGAAACACCATGCCTTGGGAAAACTTTCTGCCTTGCCAGATGAGCACAACAGACCAGACTTAGATGCTTTGATTCTCCTCCTCCACAGCCTGCACTGCCTTTCATTTGGGATGCAACACTCCCCTTTTCATGATTTCAGGCACAGTTGACCAAAAGAATAGCAATACACTTCTCATGCTATTTCCAGAAATGGCAAAAGCTTGATCACCTACGTTGTACATATGGGCATTTTCTTTTGAAAATGTACACACTGCTTAGTTATTTACCTCCTTAGATCACTTATAAAAGGTCAGCAATCTTAACATGTGAGGCCAGAAGCAGAAAAGGGCTTCAAATACCAGAACTCTCTAGTCCACAGCTATTAAAATCCAGGCCAGCATAAGAAGAGCGTGTAAACGCAGACACTGCCTTTCAGGGAAAGAGCATTGAGAATAACATCTGATCTTTAAAACAAATTAAAAAATCATCTGTGACTTCAGACAGTGTACTGTAGCTAGTATTTATTCATACCCATACTCAACAATTTCTAGCAATATAACAAACAGGAGTTTCCAAAAGGTAACAAAATGTCAAAATCTATTTTTCATGTCTTTTAACCATTTCCTAATTTTCTCTTTGTTTGACAAAGCTGAAACAAGAAAACATCAAGTCATTATCACTCCATACAGTCTGTCTCCATTTTTCTGCTTGTTTATATTCTCCCTTTCAAAATTCAGTTAGTCTCACTTGTTTAGGACTCCTCCTCATACAAAAGTACCCTAATGTCCAACACTCATCATTAGGTCACCTCTCCTTCTGCTACAGGCTAAGGTAAGTCAGCCCTTTATCCATTCACCTGGCTACATTATGTTCTCCCTCCTTAAGTCCTAATCCTCTTATTTCTCATTTTTCCAACTCATTAGTCACTTCCTCTTACAGATGCAAAACAGTGACACTAGAATTCAAAATAAGCACCTTAACACTGGACTTTGGGGCATTCTTCATTCTCATGATCACTAGTTCACTATGGTCTCAGGAACAAAAAAAAACAGAAGCAATGATCAGACTGGGGAAAAAAAAAAAAAACCACAACCACACAAAATTAAAAACAAAAACTACCACCATCAAACAACCTTTTCTCTTTATTAAGTTTTGTAAAACTTGTTTCAACATGTCATAATCAAACAGGTCAAACCTGCACTATCACTCCCAGGCTCTTCTCATACAAAAAGCACTTAAGCCCAGTTATATTTTATATATAACTGCTCTTTATTTGATTGACAAAAAGCACAATCTCTCTTAAAATCACAATCTCTCTTAAAATAAATGCCATCTCAATACAAGATATTCTCTGAAGGCCTTTCTCATTCTTCTGTAAGACTTTGCTTCAAGTTTTCCCAGCATGATCTGTTTTAAATCCTTTTGAATCAAATCTCTATTTTCTGATATTATTTACACCGGTTTGGTGCTTCCAATAGAACAAAAAGAAATTTAGAGGTACTCCCAGGCTAAAACAAAGTTAGTTTGAATTACACAACTGGGAGAGAGCTACATATCCATGAAATCCAGCATGCTGAAAACCTATTCAGAAGTAAAAACTTCTGTTGAAAATAATTTTGAAGTTTAGTTGTTTGTGGTTTTTTTTCAGAATTATCTCAACCAATATTTATATACTATTAAAAAATCAAGTAGATGGACTCTAACCATTTTTCTTCTTTTTATGTCCTTTTGATTTTCCGGCATTACTTAGGTGCTACTTTATACAGGGATTGTAAAGCTATAAAGAGTACGATCTACTGAAGCCTGAATATTTACAAATCACGTCAGCATAACTCACTAACTAGGAAACTTTAGGTGCACATGCCATAATGAGTCCATACCATTCAACATCATTAAGGCAAGACAAGTATATGCACCTACAAATCTTGTTCTTAGGGCATGGTATTTTTGAATAAACATCCACAGGGTACCCCACTTACATTTGAGGGCAATCCAAAATGCCAAGGAGTTCATGCTGATCCTGCCAGCAATGGACCTGCCCGAGCCAGTATTTTATCAAGAGGTGCAAAGCAACATCAAGCCAAGTAAAACAGAACTACAGTTAATACATTTTTATGTAGGCAACTAAAAAAAGAACAAATGCTGAAAGCAATTAGTTGAGGCTGAAGTACTACAACAGCACCACCGAGCCTGGCTATCCACAGCCCCCCCCACCCCCGTCAGTTCTTGGGGACACAGAAGGGAAAAATGGCAATAGCTCACAATAATCTGTAATTGCTTCAACAAATAAAAAAGCCAAAATAGGTAGGGAAACATTCTCAGATCCAGCATCTTGAGTATCTGCTGGATTATGATTCTGTACAGACCAGCTGAAGATAAAACCTTTGCACTTGTCTAGAGCCTTTCAGAATTCCTGCCATCTTTGCAAGCCTGGCCTGAATTGTCCTGAGAGGCCCCGAACCACAGTATCTCAAGTAGTGTACAGCTTTTACACCAAAATGTACTCCCAAGTTATTTAATTTTTTATTCCCCCTTGTATATATTTTTGCACATTATGGATATGCATCCATTCCATAACGCTTCCCAATTTAGTTTCCTGCTGATGAACTTCAGTGTAGTTTTTTAATCCTCTGCTGCAGTTTGCAATTAAGTAACAGAGAATGCAGGCGATGAATTAGAATATTTTATGTGAGCACTGTACATGAAGCATTCTTGTTTACAAGCTACAGCCAAAAACTAGATTCCTCAGGCATGAACTCCAATCACTAATTTCATCAAGCTTAGAACTGCATTGCACAACTTTTCATTTCCAGCATGAGTAGCTGTAAAATATTCAAAATTTTCTTCAAAGTACTCATTGTCCTAGTTTACTAGCTTCTTACTGGATTGGCAGATACACAGCACCTACTACTGCCAATGCAAAGCAGAACTGAAAAAGATCTTCAATCAAGACAAGTTTAGCTTATAAGGAAAACAAAAGGACTAAATATTGATAATTTTTAAATGTCAGGCAGATTGGGTAACTATTCAAAGAAAACTTAAAAAAAAAAAAATAGCTAAACCGAACTATCAAAAACATACATCCATTTTCAGGCAAAAGCAGAATGCAACCATATACCAAAATCACTTTAAATGCCTTTCTGGTATCACCACAGATATTTAAGCATCCTATCACTCCCTAACTCCAGAAGTTTACTGAACTCCACAGCTGCTGAAGGCACTCAGTCAGAATGGAGTTTCTAAGAACTAGGGAAAATATTTACAAGTGCTGGAGAAAAACAGAGGCATTTACATAATCTTTGGCAATACAATGTATAAACATGGCACTTCCAGTACACTGTCCAGCTGCTTACAGAAAAAAAAAAAAAAATCCACCATGTTAAGAAGGCTGGAAAGACATCCTAAACAAGCAAGTGAAAGATAATTTTTTTTCTTTTCCTTTTGAACAGTCTCAGAGGTTTCAAAATAACAGTAAGTGATGACTTCAGAAAGCAACACAAAACATACTTCCATGAAAAAGACTACACTATAAAAGCATTCAAAGCAAGTATTCACATTCAAAATGGCAACTAACTACATAATTTTCACGTTCCTAAGTGGTTTTACCTTTTCCAAACTATTTTTCCTAGTTATCTGAAGGAGTAATTATTTAAGCCGTTAACTTTAAGAAATGCCAAAACCTTGCTCCATAACAGGCAAAAAATGGAAGTTAAAGACACGTACCTGTAATACCGAGATTGTAAATAAGTTGAACAAATAGTCTTTGATACATGGCTGGCAGACCCAAAGTCTATGACTTTGACCCGGTAAGGCTGTCGAACAGGATCCACCAACATAATGTTCTCTGGTTTGAGGTCAGCATGGATTAAACCCAGACTTTTTAGTTTTTTCAGTGCAGTGGCCACCTGTTGCAGAATAGGCCTTATTACTTTCAGTTGCAGAGGGCTGAACTTGTTTTGTTTCAGGAAGTCATACAAATTCTGTTCCAACATCTCAAAAACCAGACAAGTATGGTTACGATGCTGAAAGCATTCATAGGCTCTCACAAAGTTAAATTTGTCAGCATTTTCAGTGCTTAGTCTTGCTAAGATGCTCACTTCTATTTGCCCTTGGCGCACATACGAAGGATGATTCTTCAAGATTTTGATTGCCACAATCTCATTTGTCCCCCTTTTCCAGCACTTGACTACTTGTCCAAAGGTCCCTCGTCCCAGGAAATCGAGAACCTCATAGGTGTTTTTCACCGAGCACAACACCTCATGTTGCACTAGCTGGTAATCTCCATCCCCGCTGGTACTGCTCTGCTTGGAAGTCGCAGCAGTGGTCACCACTGTCACCGGGTTGCCCACGCCAGTCTGCAGCATTGCAGGCAGCATGGACAGCTCATCAACAATCTGCATCCTGCTGCTCTGATTATCCAGCTCCTCGCTCTTACGCTTCAATCCACATCGCTGGGCTCCTTCTAGGATATCCGACCGGCTTCCCTGTGCCCCAGCCCCAGGGGCCTCCAGCTGAGGTTGCTGCACCCACACTGCCAATGCTTTTGTAGCACCTGCAGTATTTTTTAAAGCAACGGCATTTGACTGCAACCAAAAGCTCTGTCCTCGAGGTCTATCAAATGGGTTTTTAGTCTGAAAGAAAGTACTAACCCTGTGGGGAGAATTTCCAAAGTTTTTACCATTCACATAAATTTGCGGGTAGGTTCTTTCGTGGTACACACAACTGCTTGGTTCTAGTTTGAGTTTCTTCACACTACAAAAGGCACTTGACTGGGTTTGATAAACATATGGTGGATAGACCAAGACTTGTGAGGCCATACCTACAGGGGGAAAGAAAAAGAAAAAACAAGTGAAAACTCTGCACATTTCCAAGCTTTCCAGCAGCTGCTACTTCTAAAAGAAAAATCAGGACACAACTATGTTCTCCAAATGAGATGCTCTAAAGTTCTTTTCTGTTTAGTTTCTTAGGCCAGAACACTATCAGTGCCTACAGGAGGACTTTAGCAGCAGCAGGTTACTGCAATTCAGTGCTTTAGCTGGTTGCACAGACTGAGACAGGCAGCAGCAGATTACTACATGTCATTTTTCAAGCAGGGGTCCTACTGTTGTACTATTAAACTCAACTTTCATTTAAAACCTCCCACCATTTTTACACACAAAGGTAGCACAGTGTACAGTAACACAACTGAAAAACCAACTCAAATATTTAACAATGACAATACAAAATAACTCAGAAGTTCTTAATTGTGAGTCAGTGCTACCTGTTACACAAAGTACCTAACCTACTCATTGTAAACACCATCAGGCTTCCAAGAACAGACAAATGTCACAACTGCCACAGATCAAAGAATTTCACTGGGATGAAAATGAAAGTGATCAAGCCATGTGATGGGGCCCAAAATAACTTAGGGGGCATGGGTATGTATACATAAACAACAACAGTGTTCCAGTAACTAACGATGTACAGTAACACAGTCCATTCATGAAAGGCAGGTGCTTTCCCCAAGTTCTATTCCACCCCATTGCAGAAATTCATGTATAAATGACAGAGTCATGGGGGTAAAGGCACTGAGTTTACCTTCCAAGTGTCCTCTATGCACTGACCCAGTTTCCCCCCCCCTTCCAGACCTGTCAAACATCAGCCAAAACTTGTCTGTCATGCAGTTAAGCTAAACAGTAATGAAAAGGCTCTGGATGGCCCCCAGTGTAACTACAATGTTTCAGGAAAGTTATGGTTTATACCAATGTGATCAGCTCCCAGAGACAAATTCAATACCAATAATACCTTAATTAGATCACTTAATCATACCAAGCATATGAAAATTCCAGTAATAGATATTTAATGCAGATGAGTCACATAAAATGCAGATGAGTCACATAAAACTTGAGCTAGACATTGCAGTGACTCCGATCAAATGAAAACTAACCAAAAGCACAGCATAATTATTCTGAAGCTGTGATTTGATTTATGCAAATGAACATTTAGATATCTTAAGGGTAATTAAAACAATCACACCAACACCTTAGTTTAGAATCCTCTAATGGGTTTTGTCCCAGCTGCAGAAGAAACTTCAAAGCTCTCTCCTTCCCAAAGCTGCTTTCTCAAGGCCAGACGACGTAGAAAGCTGAGATAGCCAGGAAACAGTCAGCATCTCAGCTCTCCCTCCACCAAACATGATGGGACTGCCACTGGCCTCTTGCTCCACGCCAGGAATTTAACACTAACTATTAACCTCAAAACACAGGAAAATAATTCTCCAAGCTCTTGACTTCTCTCCTAAATAACATGTCCCATTACAAGGTGCATAAGCATTATTATTGACTATGAGATCTTACTGCCTTTTGTGTCCTAATTATATCTAAATAAATCACTTACCCTGATCATATTATTTAGATATCCAAAAAACAGCCCCCACTGACTGCCCCAGAGAACAGGTATGTCCAAGCCTCTCTGGAGTTTCCAGTGGCACCTGCACAGCTCAGGCCAAGCCAAACCTTCTATCAGCACCTTACCATTCCTCCAGTTCTGGGATGACTCAAATACCACATCTGCCAAAGACACTAAAATATCAAAATAATTCTTGGAGGTTTTCTTAAAATCTTTTCGAGGTTCCTACCAAAAAAATACTCTGCTTGCTTTTTCATCACAATCCCCTTACTTTTTGACACACATGTGCATGAAACAAGTAAAATATTCAAACTCAAAAAACATTTACACTTCAAAAGCAAAGAAACTTCTCAAGAACACACACTAGTGTGTTATCTCAGTTTGCTGACGGGGGGTGGTTCAGATGACCAGAATCACTTTCCTGACTCACAGACAAATCTAAATGATGGGCAGGCCCAGAGGCACAGCCACACTATGAAGGCCCTGGGCAAAAACAGGTCCCGAGCAGGAGGGAGTGGGGACACCTGATCCACAGGTGAGACTCTGACCCAGCTGCAGCAGCCCCAGCAGGTCCATTTGCCCTGGATCTGCCATGACCTAACAGCAAAAATCCTGCTCCATTTAACTTCTGGAGAAGGCATCTGCCTATGTAACAACGTCACCAAAGTTGAGGGCACTAGATGATGATGATAACTACATTGAAAAAGCTTCACTGAAATAAAGGATGTTTTCAGAAGACAGGACAACAGTCCAATATGAGGGAGAACCAGAGGCCCACTCAAATCCTCACCTGAGCCTGTGAGGATGACTGGCATTTAAAAAGTGTAAATTTTCTATAGCTCATGCTATTCAAACAATTCCAGAAGGTCTGGAGGAACACAGCTGCAGCTTTTTCTTCAACATTAATTTCAGTTGGATAAGAAAAACTAGAGTATCATCTTTTGGGGTCAGCATGTTTCTTACAGGCTTAACTCCACGACCCTGAACTCTGACCACAGTAACAGCTTTGTTCACAGATAAGAAGTGTTTACTGAGTTATTACAAGAATATTTTTAGCAACTGAAAAAAAAAAAAAACCACTAAAAAAAAGGAAAATTGAGCACTAAATGGGAGAGATAACATACCCTGAAGAACAACCTTTGAAACAATCATGACAGACTGAACCGATAAAATTTTACTCCACACGAAAAAATGGACTTCTACAATCATCTAATTTTTTACCTTTCCCTAAACACTTCTTCCTATTACTTCCAATTACTCCCATCATTTTGCTTGTCTTTCTCTAAACATACACTTCTAGATGCCAATGTCATTTGGAGAAGCTACACTATCTTCACATAACCAGTGAATAAGGTGTTCCTGTGAAACAAGCACATAAGACCTTGCAGCATCCTATGCCTGAGAATACTTAAAGACCTCTGCCACACACTGGCATGCTCAGAAGGCATTTCAGACAGAAGCATGCTGTACCCAACACATATGCAATGAAATCCATCAGAACAGCATGGAACTATCCAGCACAACCAGCTGTTGGAGGCCTTTGCTATGAGAAGCTAAGTTGATAAACAGAACTGATTTCCCCCCACCCAGATGAAAACAAACCCCCACAGACAGAAGAGCTGCACAACAAAACTTGAAGAGAACAGGAAAATACCACAACACCCTCTACTATAACAGCACTGCTGTGTTCTAAAGGGTTTTTTGTTAGTTTGGGGTTGTGGGATTTTTGTCGCTGGGGACACTTTGGTTTTTTAGTTCTGTTTTTCTTACTGGGTTGATTTGTTTGTGGGGTTTAACTATTTTGAGGTATCTGGACTGCAATACAGTCCTATGGATAGCTACACCTGAAAGAATAGAGTCATTGCGTTGCAGATTTTTGTTGCCCTTTTTTAAAACCAGGAGTCCCAGCAAAAGAAAATAATACACAGCACATTTTCATCTAGCAGAGAGTGGATCTTTCTTTCCCCGCATCACAAAACATCTCACTGAGATCATACATCTTTCTGCATACTTCTTAATGAGACTGTTCCTCCTTCCTCATACAAACTGAAGCTAGTCAGATTACTCCTACATGAACAAGCCCAGCAGCAGGATAATAGAGGGACATGCAAAGCCAAACAACCAGTGCTAAAGAAAAGAAAATCTTCTGTGCTCATTTCAGGGAGGTTATTTGAGCCTGAACACACATAAGCAGCTGGTGCATATCATCCAGTTAAATTTAATTTAAAATAAAAACCAAATGTACGCACTACAGGACCCCTCCAGGATGCTAACCAAAGCAAGTAAGAAAAAGCATCAGGACTGAAAAGCACAATTTCCAGGTGATAGTGCCACAGGCAGCCTTGAGGAAGTTACTCAAGGCTACTTGAGTAACTTCCCGCTTGACTTCCAGTTTTAGTCTCAGAGAAGTTGTCCATCCCCCTACATGTATTTTTAATATGCCCTTTAATGCTTTAAAAAGCCCTCTTCCCCTACGCCAAGTGCAAGGAGAGTGTAACAACTTCACTCCAGCACAGTGACTGCTCCTGGGCAGTGGTACACACAAGCTGAATTTGGTTCTGGAGTTCTCCAGCTTGTATTCTCCAATTGGAGCTTGCTGCACCCCACCTCACTGCTAGTGAATACTGCAGGGAATGTGCAAAAGAAAGGCTGTTTCAAAACACCTACCAACTGTTACCACCCTTATATAGGCTTCCTTAAAATGAATGAGTCTTCTTGATTTGAAGCAGGGAGAACTGGGAAAACTTGACTTATTAAAGATGAAACTATACAAAACATGTGACTTCTGACTGGAGTTAAGACTGTGCATTCTGGGCTTCTGAAAAAAGTATGAACAAAGTAATGAAGCAAACATATTCCAACTAAGTAAATTCATTGTTTATTCCTTTAAATAAATTAACAAACATATTTTCACAAAGTAATGTCAGTGAGCAGGAGGCACTTCAGTTTGTCCGCCCCAGCCAAGCTTCTCTCTACAGAAACTGAGCAGCAAACCATGCAGATGTGTCTCAGCAAAATGAGGCACCTCTGGTTAACATCTTGCTAATGTTCACCTGCTCTTTACTTTTCAAGATTACATCTCCAGCCTCCTGAGGCAGTTCTAGGCAAACTCAGGAACTCAACCGATTTGGCAGACTGTGACAACCTGGAGCAGCACAGGCTGTTCCAGGCCTGACCACCATTAATAATTAACTATACAGTGACATTTCCACATGACTGAGCAGGTGTGTGTGTGACAAAGTAACTGGTTAATAAGGCCACTTCAGGGGAGCTCAGGAGAAATTGCCATGCTGCTCCCTTCATTTGTCTGCAAAATACCCAGCTCCTTCCACCTGCCCGGAGTAATGCAATCAGTATGCTGATCCTGGTGCAGTAAACTGCCCACAGGCAAAGCCCAGCCAGGGGCAGCCACCTAAGAACAGAGTTAAACTGTAACACAAGAAAACTTGTTTTCCAACTTCTTTCAGGCCTCCATGAGCAAAAACCAGTTCCAAAACTCACATCCTTCTTGCAGTGCAGCTGGGCATCGAGGGAGGCTTTCTAAATGCTCAGTAACTTCCAGAAAATGCATAATTTGAGCAATGGCACTTATGAAATGTTTTGTTTAAATTATGCATCACTTTGGAAACACTGTAAGGATACCAACAGTCATTTTTTCCAGGTAAAACAATTGTTCTTTTTAGGTGCCACCCAACTTCTCAAGTTATTTAGTAAATAAAAAGCTGAATTAGTTGCCCTCTCTTTCCACACAGATCAAAGTTTATTACCAGTAGTAGGAGCACCTCTATGTTATTGCTTATTTTGGATATGTAGCTGAACAAGCTGTACTGATGCAAGTACTCTCATACCCCATGACGTGTTCACCCTGAGGAATTCCCTCACTCCAGCTGTACAATTAATAACAAAGCACTGGCAATTGACGTTTCATGCAATTTATAAAGGAAAACATATCCACAGAGTGTGAAGTGTCCAGAAACACAAGCCCAGGGACTCCCACCCTCTGGCCACCTCAAAACCAGTTCTGTGAGCAGATCTGTGACCCACAGAAGGGAGAGAGCAAAGGAGAAAGCAACAAGGTGTTTCAGGTAACTTATGCCATGTAAATCGTTTCCTCACACAATGACAGAGGTAGTTCTGGACACAAACTGCACAGGCACACACACACTCCCCCATAGAGAACAGGGAGATGAGAGACAGCTGATGATATCTCACCGAAGAAATCAACACCCAGCTCTGGGGCAGCAACCAGAGATGCAGTTTAATGACGACAAAAAAAAAAAAAAATCATTACCATTCTTGATTAAAAAACATATTTCAGAGCTCAGGAATTTTGGCCCATCATACACCAAGGGCACTCAGCTAAGCCAGTGCAGCCTTTGCCCGACAGGAAACCTCAGTCCTGCACAGGTGGAGGCTGAAAGGCCAAAGGTTGGTTCCAAGCTTGAGAGTTTCAGTGGGAAGCAAATGATACAATGATCCTATTCTGCCCTTGCAGAATTTAGTTACTAACCACGGAAAAAAATGTTACAGTCTGTGCAACACTGGAGATATTTTTAATCAGAAACCACCAATGTTGTACTGACAGCAGAAATTGAAAATATCAGTTGGTTTAAGTGTGATACAAACCAGTCTCAATTGCACCATTGTCTCAACACTTGGAAACAGAACTGATGCCATACACTGAGCACAAACATATTTTACATAAAATATCTGAACTGCTATGACTCAACACTTCCACAGCACCAGTAGCAGTACTCAAGAACACAATTGCTTTATTCATATTTTCCACAAATATCAAAAGTTAAATCCTGTGATACCAATATGACTGCAATCATAGCTAAAAAGATAAATGAGACAATACTCAAAGCATTCTCCTCTGGGCAAGCTGCTGTTGTGCAACTGGAAAGCAAGCACAAGCAGTGCAGTATTGGCCACCAGCCCCCAGTGAGAACATGCCCTCCAAATCAGAATGTGCCACCATCAACATAAACAGCACACTTCAACCAGCCATGGCTTCACCAGCCTAATCGCTTCTTTTAGCAGACTAATTATTTTTGAACCTGGAAACAGTAGGCACACTCAAATAAAAGTCGCTAATAAAAGTCTAGGAGAGCCCACACCTTCTGTATGACAGCAGTGCTGAAGGATCTATTCAAACTACTGCTACTGTCTGTCACCCTTCAATGCAGCAGGAGGGACTGAGCCAAGCAGAGAGGCAAGACACTTTTCCCATTGCCCTAAGTACTTCCAAAAGATTTTGCCACCTCCCCTAAAGCAGAAATAAAATTTGATGGAGAGGATTAGCTCAAACTGCCTGTTGGTATATCACGTGTTCAAATGCCACTGTATTTAAAAGAAGGAAATTCCTTCTTAGTCCTTTCTTATTTCCAGTCATTTTATTTTTATGCAATTACTTAATTTTGCATTTTTTAGAATTCTGGGCTTTTGTTAGAACAAGAAATGGGCCAACCCAGCTAAGCAATTTATTTTAGAAGTTTCATTTTAGAATAGTTCTAGACAATATCAAATGCAGCTTCTGTAAGAATATACATCTAGATGTTTGTTGCCACTTCCCCTTTACAATGTCTGGCAGCACATCTGCATGCTCACAAAGGGGTCCTACATACATAGAGTTCATCAAGTCCTCTCAACTACTCGGTAAGAAGGAAACATACAAAATTATCTTTCTCCCTCTCACTAAAAAAGATTTTCATGTGAACAAGAACAAACAAGCATCAACAAACAAACAAACAAACAAAAACCAACTACACAAAATTCCTGTTCTCCCCACAGGACCTGCAGCACACACAGACAAAACCTGTTGAGCTCATTGAGTCTGACATGCAATGCAAAAATTTGCAAATCAGGCTCTGCTGTACCAAGGAGGTGAATAAAACTCTTCCCTACACATTGAGAATTACCTGGTAGAAAGTAAGATTTGAGTTAAAACTTTGCCCAAATACATGGAAAAATCAGTCCCCCTTCCAAGAAGACCAACAAGAATGTCAATATCAAGTGGTTACTGAGTTGTCAAGACAGCACACCTAGGGCATATTCAACTTCCTCTGCAACAAAAATGTCAGCGTAATTAAGAACTTAAGCCTTTGTTTTAAAACTGACTTAACTGTAAAATAATCAAGGCATCTAATCCAACACGCTTATCTTGATCGATCTTATTCTGCTGCAGTTCTCAGATCAGTTGCCCCAGCTACATCCAATAACAACTTTCAAACATAAAGACTGAGGTACACACATGCACACAGCACGTTTGGAAGGTATTTTTATACACACGGAGACAGGGAAAAAAAAAACCCTCTGTGAATCCCAGTCTTTTTCCCTTAATAAAAATTAATTATTTAAAAGCGGTTTGAATATTCTGCCTGAATATTTATATAACAGGTGTTTTTCTGGACATGGCATATGTAGAACAGTAAAGAAAAAATAGAGGGAAAAGGTGCTTACCACTTCTTTCAGCTTTCTAAGGATGTAGAGGAAGCAGTATTTCCTACAGGTAAGTATCAGTGCACTAGAATTCTATTCTCTCTTCACAGAAGGATCAGCCTTCTGCCTTCTAGTGAATAACCCATATTTATAAGGTTTCCCACCCAGGCAAGAAATTTCTCCCCTCCCCTATGCTAATAAACTTATTGATTCAAGGACACAAAGCATGTGAAAAGAAAGGCAAATCTGTATGCAGCATATGACCCACTAACTGGGAACCATAATAATACTGATAAATGTGTATAATGTGCATTTTTTCTTTGCTGTATTTCCTTCCATGTTTAATAATCTTTCCACTTGTAGCATAAATAAATTTCTAACAGCCACTCTTGTTTTAATCTTCAAAAGAATGTTTGGACATCTCTGTGACAGTTTTAAAAACACAGTCTAAAACAGCATTTGTCACAAAGAACTCCCAAAGTATTTCTTGGGAAAACTTCCCACCATGTCCTCTTGCCGGGCTCAGGGCTGACACAGCCCAAAGCAAAGAGCCAGCCCCCAGCATCATTACAAAAGCCATAAAGAAAAGTTATTAAAATCACTCTTTAGTATCTCATGAAAGCAATCCACTCCTATTAGGCTGAATACTAACTAATTTTGTGAATAACAAAATAAGTTGGTATTAAAAAGGAAGAGGAGACAAAGAGCTTTCTTCTCCTCTTAGGAATAAATCTGGTTCCTTCTGAAGGGCTTCACAAGATCTCAACACCAAAATTCCCATATTTAACAGATTCAAATGCTGAAAAATAAAGATTATCTGAGTACCTCTCCTACCCAGATACAATCCCTATAAATCTTCAAAAAGAAGCTGTGGAAAAATCTTTTCAACTGGAACACACAGACTGTAGACAAGCAAACAAGTCCAATAGTTAAAAACAAAAGAAAGAAAAAAGGGAAGAACTGAAAGGAAAGGGATAAGAAGTAGCAAATGACCAAAATTTCTAGGAAAAACACAAGAAGGGAGATGTTGACAAGACAATGGTGAACATCAACAGTTTCAGTCAGAAAGGCATAAAGGCATCTTACAAGAAATAACTAAAAATCCTCCTGAAAATTGTGTAACTTCCACCAATTGTGCCAACACAGAAAAAACCTGCACATAGGAAAGAGGGGGGAAATAATATATTTTACTTAAACTAGTGGAATTTTGTAAAAGTTAACACAGCAATTTTTAAAAAATACTGACAAAGGACCAAAACAAAGCAGTAAACATGTCAAGACTGTGGAAATACAAGAGAAGAAATGTTTATTCTATCTACACATAAAAAAGTAAATTACTTTTGCAAAAGCAAAATAATAAAGCTTTAGAAAAAATTGTGTATATAAACATTTTTTATGGATACCTGATACTAGTGGTTATTAGTGTATTCCAAATGGAGCTTAGATCACCAGTGGGAAAAACTTATTTTCCCCCTTATAAACTTCCTAATGATTATTTGTTTTGAAGTAGTTTTCTCTCTGCATTTTTGCCTTTATAGGTGAGCTTCTTCATCCACCCCTTGAGCCTGCAGCAGGTCCTCTCTGCAGGCAGGCACTTGTTTCAGTCTATTCCAGCAGGAACAGGGAGAGGTTTAGATGTCAGCTGACACCCAGAGACCCCAGGGAGCAGGCCTGGAGGGATCTGGTCATGCTAATAAAAGCAGCAAACATCTTTGCAATGAGGACACTCCAGCCCCACATAAAGCACAGCTGCACCAGTTATTGCAATCCCAGCTGAAGTTGCTCTCCTGGCACTTTTTCCTGCCCAGGGACCAGTTTTGCCATCTCACTTCACCACTGCAAGATGAGGTCAGCACAAGGCAAGGAGATCCACTTCCATCTCACAGTTCACAACTGAGAGCCAAGCAAAACTAAAGCAAAACTCCTAAAATAACCCAAAGCAGGTTTTCTCAGGTAGTGGTGGCTGCTTGCCCCAAGGCAAGGTAACAAGCAAGCCAAGCTTCCAAACTTCATGATAAATATCTTGCCTCACCCAGGAATTTAAGTTCCTTGGAAGTTTAGTGTCCTGGTCACACAAAGAACAGCTGCAGGACAGCAGAGTGTGGTGACCCAGAGCAGCTCAGCCTCCAGAACAGAGGAGAGCACAAGACACTCAGATCAGTGGATTGTGAAATCCAACAGGCCTGGAAAAGTGGCCATGGGCATCTCCAATCAGCTCCAAAACCTCCTCTTTTGAGGGTTTTTATGGGATTCAGCACAGGCATTAGGACCTGAGCTTTCTTGCCCAGTTTTCCAGCACTTACTAGGCTGTAAGTGGTTACTACAGCACCATACATATCCATCTAGTGACGTTCATACCAATAAAAGCAGACCTTCATTTGGCAATAACCAACTTTTTACATTAAAAAGGTTATTTGTACTTAATTTGTAATGTGCTTTAAAAAGCACTGAAAAGTTTCTAGAACTATTACATTATTTCAGGAAGAATGGAAAGCATGAGTTTAAGATTACTGATTTTAAAGATAGCTTATTTGATGGGAGTGCTCCTCCTAAAATGCAAACAGTTCTCTGTACATAAGAATCCAATTACTTTTTTAAAATTGGAAGTTGCTGTAGCTTTGATCATCCTGAAAGATAGGAAAACATTACTTGTGTCTGTTTTGTCTTTGGATGTTTCACTGCATCTTATTTTATTGCTCTGTTTTGGAACTTGAGCTAAGTATTTTCCTGTTACACCAAATACTGTAGAGCATAAGAGAGCTGGATAAAAGAAAAAAAAAAAAGAGGAGAAAAAAAAAAAAAAAAAAAAAAAAAAAAAAGGATTACATTCCTTACTTACAAAAAGGAATAATTTCCTAATCTTTTTCTAAAAACATAACATAAAAAAGACTACAAAAAGTTTACATAATGCTGGAACTAATAACTATGTAAAGTTAATAATATTGGGAGAGGTATTTTGAAATTACACTCACTCCAACTCTCAGCATAGGAAAAAAAACTGAAGTACTTTAGTTGACTTGCTTAAAAAACAGTTCAGTTATTTGGTTCTTCTTCCTTTTCCAAGCTCCATAGCCACACTGGAGATAAACTCCCTTTTGTCAGAAAGTTACCCACTCTCAAAAATGAAGTGGAGTATTAAGATGCTATATGGAAAAAATGTGATATACCATGAAAAAAATACTACAAAACTTTACAAAGATTATTCCCAAACTGCATCTAAACCCGAGACTCACACCAACTCCTGCCATCTTTTTCAATATTTGCTATACCGAAATAAAACAACTGAAGAACTGGGGGGAAGAACCTAGCCCATAGTAAGTACTACATTATCAAATAAAGTCACCAACAAAAATCCACTTTCACAATTACATGTTGTTCCCCTGCTCACCTCTTACTCAAAGCTCAGAGACTCTGAAGAAAAACAAAGCTACAAGTTCTCTAAAAATCTGTAAATGAGGTGGAGGCTGTAAATTAAAAGTCTCTAAAGGGGGGGGCGGGGTAAGCCAAGACCAGGTAACAGGATTTTCCAGGCTTTATCCTTCATTATAGGTTATTTCAGGTTAAACAGAGGGCGTTCACTGCCTGTAGAAGTCAGAAAAGGTAAGCCATTACTAACCCATATCATAGCATCTGTTATTTTAGATTGCTTTAAATAGAGTTACGTAGTCTTTTCAGGTGCACTGCAGTCGTCTGGAACACACTCAGTGCTCATCCTCACTCCTTTCCCCATGTTTGGTGTTATGTTTAGCCCAGGCAGGGTTCTGAAATACAGTTTCATATACCTAAAGTCCCACCCCATACCTACCCGAAATTATGAGCTTTTCTTCCACAATCTGTTAAAAGTAATACATTATCTTCCACTCCACCTGATTGTCAGTGAAGGGATCTCAAGAAAGGATCTCTCGGTGACCTAGGAACTTGGAAAGCACAAAATGGTGTGAACAAGCTTTTTTGGAGTCTGGAGGGTGGATACTATTTCAAAAAATTCAACAGCAAACTCGTGACAGAGGAATGTTGCTAGCACCACATGTATTTCCACATTTCTTCTTCTCTCGACCAAGCATCACCAGGTGGTTATCAAGCCTGCTCTACCCAACTCGTACTTCCATCAGAGCAGTTTAATTCAGCTGTAATACTCCTGCAGATCAGATTAAATCATTTTATATCTTCAGAAAAGCCAAGGCTGAGCTAATAAAAAAATATAAGAAGGCCTCTCTGTCCTTTGCTTTATTCCCCAAAGTTATGTGCAGAAAGCAACACTGCCTGCAGGAACTATTCTGTATGTGCACAGCACTTGTATGCCATGGCACCCCACACTGCAACGGTGAAATTTAGCTCCACTAAAAGCAGTTCCTCCTTCTGTATTTAACATTCCTCCAAAATACATGTTCAGCCTCAAAAGACAATGCTGTTCCCATTACCAATGCTGCTCTTCTGCCCCCCCCACTCCACACCCCCCCCACAAACAAGAAAGCCAACTACAAAATTCCTGTTTCAAAACGTACCACTTTGTCAAAAGGGCCTTTGTTGCCATGATCAGCACACTGTCAAAAAGGGAAAATACAAGAAAAGGACCTATAGAGGTAAAAAGAAAACTATTCTAAAAACAGGAAGTTGACACAGTACAAAGAGGAGTATATACATCTAAACACGCAAGCTTGGAACAACACAGCCTGACATTCCTACACCTTTGGATTGGGGTCTTCACAGGAATTAAGCACCATTAATTTTGTTCCACCCAGGGGCTGGTGAGCTAACAACCAACCCTCTGCCCCTGGAAGGGTTGCTCAGCCTCCCATCCTCTAACGGATGCAATCAATCTGACAGATGCTTTTGGAAAAATCACCTCCAAAACAACATTTGTTTGGAAGCAACTGCTACAAACTGGAGGACACAATGAGAAAAGCAGCACATGCAAATTCTAGGATTCCTATCAGTTAGTTCTGAAAGATGAGTTGCTGAAAGCTCAGTCTTCCTCCCCACACCCTTTATCTCTGCTATCTTGTTATGCAGGAGCCGGTCTCATTTCCCTGTTTCTGTAGGTAGTTGTTTGAAAGAGATGAGTGAGGAAACAGAAAAACACAAAAAACCCGAAACAAAGAAAAATCACAAGTACCGCAGAGACCCCAGGGCAGGGGCAGCTTCCCGAGCAATTTTTCAACGAAACTTTATTCCAGCTCGTGGAATCCGTCCAATTACAAACCCTCCCCAAGCCTGGAGAGCCACACACCACCACCACCACCAGAATGAGAACACCCAGCCAAATTTATCTGTGAAAAAAAAAAAAAAAAATTTTAAGAGCACAAGCGGTGCCACACCCTGAGTGAGCAGCTACAAGAGAAGCCCCCAGGAAGAAGTGGAGGGAGTGAAAAGTCCAAACCACGCGCTGCAGGGCTGCAAACTCCCCCTCACTGCGCGCTACCATAAAAGGTCCGCGGCAGCGCAGATAAAGCCGTCACTGCCGCTCCAGCGGCATGAGTTTCCCCCCGGTAAGTCTGCGTTAACGCTTTGCTCTATTTATCTGCCATCTCACCACGCCGCTTCGTAATACAGTATTGACCTATTTTCCAGGTGCTTAATTAATCTCTCTGCTGCCTGCCACGCTTGTTAGACAGTTACGGTGGGTATTTTAAACTTAGTTTATTGAAGGCTCTGGCAAATTAACTCTCTTAAGGAATTATTATGTCAGAAAGTCCTCGCAGTCCATCCAAGCTTATCTATTTGGTGTGACATCAGAGCCTAAACTTTTTGCAAACGACGTCATGGGAGGTAATACTGGGTAGAAAATAATCACAGAAACATACATTATTATCAACAACTGCAGCATTACCTAATGCAATCGTCTCTCAGAGAAGCATATTTTCCCACAACTTAGAGACACTAAAATAACTGAAATAAACAAGGCGATACATAAGCAGGAAAATGCAATATATACAAGCAGGAAGATGCAAAAACATCAGAGCGCCACATAATTTCTGGCAAGTCAAGCTCTGGAGTCCTATAAACTAAGTTAACAAAAAAGGAAACAATCGCAGTTTCTGACATTTTAAGTCAGATGCAACAGTTAGTAAAAAAGTATAGCCTCGAAAGCAAGCTCTTTATTATATACGTGTAAGCATCTAGCACTGACAGTTGAAGGCTTGATTTAAATAAAAATATTTTTTACAAACTCACCACTATTTCCTACAGCGTTAAGCGCGCGTAAACGCACCTGCCAGCTTTACAATTACACGACGAATCGAGAACAAACCCCGCACAATCCCTGCAGCAACCATTACGGTGAAGCCTCCGGCAAACAAACCCCCCTGTTTTAACAGAGCTCGTTTTTAGGAACTGACCAAATTTTAAAGCGTCCACTTCCTTTCCAGTTGCTGTTAGTGATACCGGCCCTGGGCACCATTTGCCGCCTCAGCTTCACCCCCCAGCGCGGGTCTCTCCTCGGGGTTCTGGGGGCGAGGGT
>WEIU01016508.1:117612-157150 GCA_013389925.1 Aegithalos caudatus
CACCGGCAGCGCTCGCAGAGCGCTCCCCGGCCGGCTCTGCTCCGCCGCTCGCTCGCTTTTCCTGCCCTCCCGCACCCACCGCCCGAGGCAGCTGTGTGGCCATCACCGCCCCCGGCAGCAGCGCGGCGGCGGAGCCTCCTCGGTGCCAGCCGCCGGTCCTCTCCCGGGAAGTCCTGGGACGTCAACTTGAGATGCTCTTGCCGCGAACTTTCCTCTCTGCCCGCCCCGGTCTGTCACTACCTGGAGGAAGGCAACCTCGTGTTTAGTTGGGACTCTCCAACGAGCCCGTGTAAAACCCACAGTAATCCTCCCGTGCTGGCCATCCCAATCACCACACCCCAGACGGTGAGCTCTTCCTCCCACCTCGTCAGCTGCCAACTCCCATAACGCTCATTCACAGATGCACAAACGATGGGCACATTGATGCCAGGAGAAAGACCTGACCCTCAAGACCTGGAGCTTAGAAGATGACAAGGTGAGAATGAACATGTGAACTCCTAATTCACTTAAAAGAGTGCTCTGGCCTTGAAGAGATTTCTCCACTTAGCCTTGAAAATACCTGAAGCACCAACCTTCCAGATCTGGTCTGACATCCTTCCCAGGCGAGTTCTTGCCAGGATAGCCTAAGCCCATCAGACACACCACTAGCTATAGAGGTAACAGGATGGAGCAAATGTGTTGACCAGTTTGCATCCTGCTTTGCAGCTCAGCATTTTGCCTTGCTCAACTCTTCTGAAAATGACAGGATACACCCCCAGTAACAACATATCCCTAACATTATACATCATGTAAATCTTAGTAGTTGGTTATAGGACTGGTCAACTTCTGCAAACACCATTCTTGACCCGAAATAGTGTTCAGCTGATGTGGGGCAAAAAAGGAATTACTGTTTACCTATAAAGTATTTAGCCCAAAGATAAATCCTTAGCTACAGCCACAATTGGACATCACATGCTTCTCCACCTCTTGCCAAAAATAACAAAGAATTTCTTTATTTACTTGCACAACTACACGTACTCTGCTATTTTTTTTCTCACTACTTGTTCCAGTATTTTCAACATGAGTACTTGGTTTTAACCTTTATTTAGGACCAATCCTTGTAATAAAGATTGTTAGGATGTGAAGTCAGAATTTTAATTAATTAATTGGAGAAGCCAGACTTATTTTACAGAAGTGCTAAAACCTAACATTGGATTTACTATCACAACACTACCAATTCTCAGTCTTGTAAGTAATAAGCCATATAATTTAGGGCTGGAGAATAAATAGGTGGGTGTCAATGGTAGAAAATGATAGCACTAAAAAGCTGCTCATCACATCTACTGCTTACTAATTTTAGAAATATTAATCTCCTAAAAAAATCCTACAGAGCTGTTTCAACACATTTTATTAACATATAAACAGACAGTAAATGTTGATAAACATTCTTGTTGATTACTTAACCATACAAACTCTAAAATGGCTTAACAAAAAAAAAGCACATTAAATATATGCTGATTCAATCCATACTTTATCTGCAAACTTAAATTGGTGTATATCAACTTAAATTGTGATCCACTGACGAGTCTCAATATAACTTTTCCAGCTGTTTCTATGATCTATTTCTAGCAAATTTCGCATGTTTCACCATGTACCTTCTTATAGTTTGATAACCAAAACAATCCAAATACAGTTGTAAATTTGAATTATACTAATCCTCTACTAACATGCAAAATTATGAAGCCAGTGTTCCACAGATATATATGAACAATTTTAATCAGCCCTCAGAAACAGATTTTAGTTTAGATTTAGGAAAGAAGAGGTGATTTTGGACTCATTAGCCTCTCTGATCATACTGTTCTCTCACTGGAGTATTGAGTTGGTCTCATTTGCTAAATGACAGCACCTCCTGAAACATCCCAGCACTGTCAGTTCTGTCCTCATGTTCCAGTTTTTGCTAATTAGATGAAGCTAAACTTCCACTCACCTTACAGCAGGAGTATCACCAGTGTGTAATCAAACTCTCAAATCTCTTTGAGACTCCTTCAGTTGCTTTTGTGGAGCTCATCCTTCAGTTGCTTTTGTGGAGCTCAGCACCCCTCTGCTGATACGTTATTTGTCCTTATTTCCTTATAAGTTTGCTCAATAAGCTCCCTTCTGTGGGAGCTGTTTCAATTAAAGGTTTCCTCATCCACTGCACAGTTCCTTCGGACAGAGGGCTGTCCAGAGCCTGTGCAAGCCGAAGGGATGAACCTCCTGTGTCTGACTCCTAAGGATTACTTTGGTCACAAAATAGTTTTTAAGTGCCCACAAAGAACAGTAAAACAACATTCAATGTATCAGCAAGCTTTAAACACTCTGATGACTGTTTCTATCAGAGGTTAAATGTGACTGTGTCGGAGAAGCCCTCACAAGAATTTTTTTTTTTTGTCACCTGGAAAACAGCAAACACTTCCCTGTCCTATCTCTTGGCAGGTACACTTGTGCTGGTAGGCAGCTGAGGGGTTAATGTGGAAACTCCAGTTACACCTCTAAGTATGTAGACTCCTGAGACCATTTGGAGGGGAGTGTTTTGTTTCAAAGTGCTTAAGTAACTCAGTGGAAGGAGGCTCTGTATCATTTAGATTAATTTATAAAGTTCAACGTTGAAACACACACCTCTGTGGGCTCCTGTTCCTCCCTGTCTCTAAGCCTTTGCAGAGGATAAGCACTAGTTAGGTGTGAGTGCTCTGAGTGGGAAAAAAAAACAACCCAGAAGTTAGAAGATATTTCCAACAGATGTAATCTATCATGCCGCAAAAAGAAATGATCTGAGGACAAACACAGGCTAGAAGCTTTTGGCAGAACACCTACCAATGACATTTTGTGCTATTTTTGTTATCAAAATCCCAAGTGTGGATGCAGACTGAAAATGCTTTGGCTAGAACAATTCGTTTTACTTGTCAAACTTTTTACAGCCAGTGTGAGTTGTTCATATCAGTGTATGAGTTGCTTGTGTCAGCTAGACTCTTAATTTTTGAACAAGCTTGAGTCCTGAATGAGACTGCCATTAGAGCAAAGGCACAAAGATAAGGCAAGACCACAGGGCTGTAAGGGCTGTAATTCCATCCAGCAGGCCCCGCGCTCAGTCCCTAATAACACAGGTGCAATTGCACAATACAGCAAGCCACACTCCCAAAGAAAAGGGACAGAACTGGCCTCTGACAATTTTCCTGACCAGTTAAATTTCCCCAGTGATAGCTCTCCACTGCTGGCACTGAACATCCCATTTAGCAGATTCAACTCATCCGGCAGAAAAGGCTTTTCTTGGGTCAGGTAAACATTGTCTGTCAGAGCTGACACAAAGAGGAAGGCAGAGTTTTTCCTTGTCACCTGGATGGGAGAGCTGTGCAGGCTTCAGCTGAGTTTCTTGGTAGAAATTCTGAAATCCAAACAACTCAGAAGCTGTTGTTGTGACCACCACACCACTGCAGGTGTCCAGGCCTCCACAGGAGGAACAAGAAAAAGTTCCACCTAAATTTTTCCTTTTTTTTCAAACTTGCAGGCCACAGTCTTTAGTCTTTCCCACAATATTTAATAATTTATTAAGCAGAGAATTACTTCAAATTATAAGATTTGAAATTACATTATTTTTCACATTGGCTGAAATATTTTATGCTTACAGTATTTATCCTTCCCAAAATTAAGTATTTTTTTCCTTCCTTATCTAAAGCATTTTTTACCTGATGTTACTGTCACTTAAGCATGACTTGTATTATGAGAAAAAAGCATTCGCTATCTGCATTTGGATCGGAAGTTTTCAAGATCCAAATTCCTGTGGAAACACGTAAAGGGATTCGAGTTAAACTGATAAAAAGTGCTCTTTTAAAATATAAAAATTTAAATGTACACTTCCCACTGATTACCATCATGTTCAGATAAGCATAGTTCAAAGTTCCCCATCTCCCCTCCCCATAAATATGTTTGCTAGATATATCCAAAATCCAACCTTCTGTTGCTGGGTATAAATGCAAAATTACTTTCAAAATTAAAGTACATACACTTTGTTCCTTTTGCAGCAACTGGAAGGTCAGTTGAGAAGGACTGTTTCTCCTCAAAAAACACACAGTTTTCTCTATGCATTTTACACTGAGTCATTTGCAAAAATAAGGACAAATTCCACCTTATATTTCCACTTCATTTTTTTGCAGATTTAATGCAGGACAAAAAAAAAAAAAAAAAAAAAAAAAAAAAAAAAAAAAAAAAAAAACAAGTTGAACTCACAGNAAAAGAAGACAGGGTGGAGCAGAGGTGGGGGAAAGTATTTGTTTATTGTTTGCTGTGTAACTTACAAATTCAACAGCCTGGCTCCTCTGGAAAGATTACAAGCTGTTAGGGACAAAAAATACTTTCCATGGGCTCATGGTGGTTTCTGGGGCTTTGTGCCTGCTCGTATCAGTGTTCATTTCATGAAGACATTTCAGGTCCCTGTGCATCTCCCAAGGGATGCATGAGGAGCGAGCGATCCACTGTGGCTCTTCCAAAGAAGAAAATCAGATTAAAGCATTCTTCAGATTGCCTCCTTTCTACTTGTTCCTTCCTCAGCCTTTAAAACCCAGTTCCAAGAAACCTCCTGCAGCATCCTGATGCTGCTATTTCAAATTCTACCAGGTAATGGTAACTCTTTGTAAATAAACTTGTCTGGTATCTAAAGGTAATAACAGGGTGACTAAAATGGTAATTCTTAGAAAATGTGAGAAGGAATCTGAAATCTTTCTGGTTATCATGTGGATAAAAGCTGGCTGACTTGAGATGAAATGCACTTCTCGTCCAAACTAAAACTAATCCCCTAATTTTTCATATCACAGAAAGGCAGAATAACTGCACTATAGAATCATTAAGATCGGAAAAGACCTCCAATATCACTCCTTAATAGAAGAGTGATATTTATGTACAAGGCAAAAAAAAAAAAAAAAAAAAAAAAAAAAAAATTAATTTATCTTAAAATTACATAAAAAAAAAAGGAATTTTAAAAAAAAAGAAAAAAAAAAAAAAAAAAAAAAAAAAAAGTAATTAATTTATCTTGAAATTACATGAATACCTATTACTTCAATTTAGGTTTTACAAAACTTTTTTCTCTCTTTTTTTTCTTAAATTATTGCTTTTCAACTTTATTGTCCTTTTCAGCCATAGTTGTTGAAACAGCTAACTAGGACAACTATAATTTTAAAATATGGCACCCTGCTAATTGTCACACATGATTTTGCTCAGGGACACTTATAATTCAATGAAATAAGTGAGATACTTATTTCTCTGCTTGTGCTCATATTACATCAATAAGGGTAGATTTGACAGATGCTTCATTGCTGGGTTTTAAACTATGCTAATATCTTATTCATATTAACATATTTTCTTTAACAAAGAGTTAAAGAAATGCAACATTTTGTGGGGTAGTTGAAATAGCTTTACCGGATCATGAAAATGCTAAGGTATCATGGCCATGTATTTTTCAGACTGTATTTTCATTTCAGTCTGGTTTTCCTCTTTGTCAGAGCCATAGAAGTAGATCATTCCTCACTCATGTACCTTAGGAGTTCCACAAGGAAAAGGTCTGTCTTGAGGAAATGTGTCGCAATAATGTGCATTTTTTGTCTGACACTGTAGATTTTCTTGCAAGAATCTTTCTAATCAGCTATTTTCATGTAGTCATTAGCATTTGTGGTGTCTAAGTGTCTTTCACATAAATTTATTTAATAATTACATTTTTATGCTCACTCTCTCAAGCAGGAAAAGAATTGGAAGTGTCTGTTAGACTTAACAAATGTTAAATGTGTACAAAAATACAGTATGTTTCTATTTTTTAGGTGTTTGGCAAGGCCAAATATATTTTACAATATCTGACTACAACAACATAAACCAGAGAAAATCGGATATAAACTGAGAATGATAATATTCAAGGCAATCAACAAAGAATAAGATAATCCACTCCCAATTTAATGATATCCAAACATTTGAAAAAATTTTACTTGACATAAAAAGTTTTAAAAACATTGAAACACTTTTCCTATGAAGGATAAAACTTACTTTTAAAAATAAAAAGCATATTTAAAACTAAAATTCCAATTATATTGTGCTAATTTTAAAAATCTTTAATAGCAAATGTTGCCATTTTTCCCTGTTGTTTTAAAATAAGCATCAATAAGCACCCTACATTTAAGAATATCCATAGGGTACCATCCACTAATACTACAATAATTTCATTTTTACAGGTGAGTAATGACTTCTCTCTTTAGTGACTGATACATTGTAAGATCAGGGGCTGCAGACAGATGAGGAGCACAACAAATGTTCCAGCTGACCTCTCTTTCCAAAATGCATCATGCCTTCAAATAAACATTATTAAACACAAGCGGGCAATCAAATAGAATTAAAACATAATCCTGCATCTCTCAGTGAGCTGGTGCTTAGTAGCAGGTCTACTGACTCCAGGGGAACTATTGACATCATGAAAGGTTTCTGGGGCTGTGCTTTTGTAGCATATTCTAAAGCCTTTCAAAGTAAATAGTCTGATTAACTGACTGCTGCTTTGGGCTGATGTTTTCCCGTGGCAAAGAGAAGTTTTATCTTAATGCAGAATGGATCAGTCTCCCCCACAAGCACACAGGAGTGGAGCATGCTTCAACTCTGGCAGGCACTGAATCACATTCAAGCCTATTTTAGAATTAAAAGGAAGATGACCTTGTTACCTGGGTCTCTCCAACCTCACTGTGAAAGCACTTGAGGACTGAGCCAGGGCTTTGCTATCAGCAGCTAAAAACAAAACCCAAACTGCACAAAACCCCCTTTTGTTGCACTGGTGTAAGGCCCTGTCACTAATCTGTCTGTGGCACAAATCCCTCCCGAGAAGCAGTTTTGCCCGAGTCAATGCGCACGTGGCTTGCAAATGTCCACGTACAACCTCCCTTAAAAGTTTCATACATCAGCAACTTATCCATGTGTTTTCCTATCTTTTAAAAGCAGATATCCTTACTTATTCCCTCCCCCATGAAACATCGTCAATGAAAACCCAGTTAAAAATATCTTCCAAAGGTTTAAATTACCACATTAGAGTTTCTCCTCCTAGAATGAACAACAGAAAAGGCACATTAATTACATGAGTTATGAGAACAGATCAAACCATTAAAAAGAAAAATACATTTCCTTCCTTAGTAAAAAACATATTTTCCTATAAATGTGTTTATTCAGAATTGCAAATGTTCTAATAGAATTCTTACAAGGGTTACAAAACTTGTGTTTATTTTTTTTTAATTTTTCTGTTCCAAACCAGTAACAGCCCAAATCCATTCCAAAGGAAAAGGTGATGCTCAGCAGTAGTTTAATGAATTGTTTTGACCCAGTGAAATATACTGTGTCCCCTCCTAGTAATAAGACACTCAGCAGAAAGTATCACATGGCAGGAACAGTGGCAGCAGGCTGTCATTAGGGCCACAAAGCCCCATCACCTCAGAGCAATCTCTCCCCAGACAATGCAGGGGAAGATCAGGTAACACTTCTGCTGAGCTACCTGCATGTGCACTTGGTGCTAGTGGTGGTGGTGGTTGACCTGCAGCCTTTTCAGTTTATGAGTATTTTGACAAGAGTAAAAGCTTTAAAAATATTTTCATTTGCTTTTTTTTAACACTTCTTTGCTCGTTGGATGTAAAGCTCATGTTGTTTTTTGACTGACACTTTTGATTAAACAAATTTAATTTAAAAATGTTTTAGTGTAAAATACAGAAAAATATCATGTCTACCCATGTGACAGCTAGATTTGGTGTGAAGATAGACAAGAAATCAGTTGGGTTTTGTGGCTTTATCATATTTTGATAAAATTACCTACTGAAACAGGGAGTACAGCCTTACACATTTATGATCTGATGTTGAAAAGAACATGAAAGAGAAGTGGAAAGGAAAATGGCAAACAGGTATCCATAAATAAAAACATGGTCATTAACATCATGTCATGCTCTACACCAAAATGAACAGCAATGAGATACAACAGGTGAGAAAATGAAAGGACAGAAACTGCAGACCACAAAATTCTACCAGTACCTCAGGAGGGCTGAGCCTGGTGAGACTGTGGTGAAATTTAACTCAATGTGTACCTGCAAAAATTTTCATGGCATCCTCAGAGTTTGGCAACAGCACTACAGTGATTTTGCTGGATTTTCTCTTGGAGAGGACGACAAGGAATGGACAAATTGCCATCAGGACACAGAGTCACAAGAAAAGGCCCATGGCTCCAGTCTCAGATGCTACTTGAACTGAAGGTCTCAAGAAAACTGGATCCTTCTATAAATAAGTTATTTTTGTCAATGCTGTGACTTAAAAAATACAGTTTCCACAGTTCTAATATATGCACTGAACCTCCAGACCATTTTGAGATTTATTTTTCTTTTTTAAATACAGGCTGCATATCTCAGAATAAGATCATGATCTGGTACATGTTAAATAATAGTACATTTGTCAAGGATTGAAGTACTTCCATTTGTACCTCTTGTGCCATACCTTACAAAGGAAATTATGTACAGCTATTCCTGACAAAAACAATTTAATACATGCAAATTCATTTATCTTTTTTTCCTACCACAATGACAAAAAGCATCTGTATAGACTTAATTATTTTTCTATATGCATGTAATAAAATCATTTCAAAATGAAAAAAATACAAATCTGAGAGTAGACATTTTCATTAAAGTATGCTTTATTAATTTATTATCAAATTACATAAATGTGGGACACTGTAATCGATAGTTCTTATTCTGGAGAAGCCCCAAAATATGATAAAAGTGTATCCTGTGAGGAAATGTATCACCTGTCACTCATGTTTCACAAAAATACCAAGTAGCAGTTGAAGGTAATGGCTACAAAGAGCACATGTTAGGGCACAGACTGAAACACCTCAAAATTAAGGCATGAAAAAGAGCAGGAAAAAGCATTACTTAATCAACAGGCATGGGCTTTTCAAGCAGCCTCTGTGCAGAGTAGAAGCTACACCATTTATTTCACTGATTGTGTTTTAAGGTGTTTATTTTTGAGCACTACTTTGTCCGCACAACGTGCAGCCAATTTTATATCTCTTTTTATTCACTTGCTTATGACTTGTGCTTAAGCAGAGATTACAAGAAAGGGAAGGCCATGCACAGGTCTTGGGAAGCTGCATCCCGGACCGTGGAGGTGGTGTCATTACTTGGAGAAACCCAAAAAGAAATTACTGAATACTCAAGAAGAAAATTTGCACACTGAATATTTTATTTATTTTCTTATGTATACAGCTCTTAGGATCAATGCTGGAGTAATAGTGGAAGTTCCATTTTCATTCAAATATCTCCTGATGCTTATACACATCAGGAGATATTTGAATGTAACATGTAAACTACTCCATCAAAATCAATCAAAATCTCACAATGCTTATATTAAACTACTAATGAACATTTAGGGGAAATACCTAGAATATCTGTATTAATTTTAATAGATATAGATACAGCAATATTAATGAAGTAGCCGAAATTATGGGCCAGAATTTCATGATCAGGAGTCCATAATATAATAAATATAAACCACAAAGATGGCTTCCAAATGAAATATTCCAGAGCTTGCCATCCAAGTATCAGACAGGAGATGACAGATAGATTCAGAGAGAAAAAGAGGACTGTACAAAGAGGAAACAACCTTGGCCAGCACTGTAGGGAGCATCATATCAGTATACCACCTGCCTGCCTGCCTCAGGAGTCCTTATTTCCAGAAGGAAGAAATTTTGCCAGTGCCAGTTTCAGTCATTATTGTAGGACTGCCAACACTTTTTTTCTCCTGAAAGACAAAAATACGTGTGTCATGTAAAGCCCAATAAATAGAATGCAGGTCCCACTGAAATCTTTAAAAGTACATCAGTAGCATGGGTGGGATCAAGATTTTACTCAGACATTTTCCATTTCTTCAAGTATTGTTTAAACATGTATTCATCCCCGCTCCCCTTCACAGCAAGCCCTTGGAGGTGACAATTTAATGAGAAAAATATTATTTTTTAAATCCCAAACAAACCTGGATTGTTAGTGTCATTCCACTTGTCATTACATACCATCATAAAGACATGGAAATCAGCTTTTTATAGTCTGGCATGATGACAGCTATTTGACTCCTGAACTTAAAAGCAGTATAAATTTTTTTGGTTTAACACATGAAATGTAACAATCAGACATCAACCATTCTTTACCATTTAAATGCATTTCTTCAGGAGAAACAAATTCATATCTTACAGTAGAAATTAGTAACTATTTCACAGAAGGGTATGAATAGCTTCTCATTCATTTTTTATTAAATAGTTGTATCTGTTACATGTGTGAAAGATTGCTTTAGCTGCTTATATGAGGCTTTTAAGGCTGAATAGCATTCCACTCAGCAGATTATATTGAAAAGCTCTAGTTTAATTTAATAATTAACTTCCTTGTGTTTCATTTCCAATACCAAAATATTACCTTTAATTAAAAACACAATAGGAAATTGTCTAGTTATCTAGTTCTTTCACAATGTACTTCTTAGTAAGGCACTTTAAACTAATTAAATCACTGTCTGTTGCTTTTGCACTAAGTCATACTTAGAAATGAGCTGGTTAACTCATCCCTTAAGTTAAGCTTTATACCTAAGAAAAAAGTGCATCTCCTGGCTTTATTTCTGATCAGTGGTGGAGCATCTTGATGGCAAGAACTTGGGCATTTATCCTTTCCCCCTTTCATTTCATTGAGTGCATCTCATTTTCCACAGCAGCCTCAGAAATGCTTTCTGGTGCAGCAGACTTGGTTCTGTCGTTTATAATACCATTTGCATTTACATTATTTACAACAACTTTACATTCCCTTTTGTACCTTATTACCACTCACTAAGTGACTGTGGAATCAAACTTCCTCGTTAAAATACCTTTGGTACAGTTCCTTTCAGAATCATAATTTCCATTTAGTTTCTATTCACAGTATAATTTTTAAAGCGTGATGTTTATTACACAAACAGTAATGAAGTTGTGAAGCCTCCAAAGTGATTCATTGTTGAGATCTCTTTCTAACCTTTTAATTTAAATCTTTATTTGGAATTAGCTTAACATGAAAAAGTGAGATCTGTTTTTCACTCTAATCCTAAATCAATATTAGTTCAGAAAATTATTCTGTCTGAGCCAGAGAGCATATATTATACCATTAAAAGTAACCTTTCACAAGGAATATCACTTATGTTGCCTAAAAATAATTCATTTCCACAAATCAGAATGAGAAATCCATGGGGTTTTTTTTGCCAAGATACCTTAAAATAATTTTGTCTCTCCATAATCCTTCTCTGTGTACTATTCTTACTTAATTGGTGCTAATGAGGATGCTAATAAGGTGGATAGCACATTCCCTAAAATGTTTGCCTTGACACGTATAGAAAGGCTCTTCTACCTAAGACACATCAAGACAGCCCACAGAAGTAATTGAGCTGAAGTACATTGGAAGAAAATCATGATTTAAGGCAACAGTTTGATTACATTGCAACATGTTGACATTTCTTATTACAGATATCTACAAAATCATTACACTTTCATGAATTCTTCCAATGGAGTTGAGTCTTTCTTAGTAGAGAGCCAGGTTTAATCAGTATTTCCCAGAAAAGAATGTTTAGTACTGGGAAACTGCTGAACTTAATTTAGATATTTAATCAAAACAAAACTCACTGAATATTTTATTCTTTTAAAAACTTTACAAATATAATCCCGTCATAGCATTGGGAATAAGCAATTATTGCAAATGATGTGGTTTGTTTTTTTAAAAATTAAAAATAATTTAAAAAAAAAAAAGTTGCTAAGCTGTTTCCACTTCCACTCATCATCACTCCCTTATTTTTAAAGCTCTTGAGATGAATTTGGGCTTCAGGAGACAAATTGGACATCCCTGGACTATCCTCTCCCTGATACAGTTTCAGTGCAGAGCTAAACCACCCATGGGTGTATCCACAGTAGTTGTGGTGTCACTTCATGCCCCTGATGGTCCCAACAACATGGCAGCGCTGTGCTGCAAAAGAATCAAAGAGAGACGGTGGTTAAATCAGATTAATCTTCTTGCCATCACAAAGCTTTCCAGGAACTTCATTTTCCAGCTGAGGGAAATTGTAGTGCTCTGTGAGGAAGCACAAAATCAGCTGTAATATCAGCAAGGTTTGAGTTTTCTTTGAATGAGATGGTAAGTTAAACTTTACAAACATTATATAAATTTAACATTATTAAATTACACTGCATTCAATAATTTTTATCTTATATTAAGAACATGCTTCTCCTAGGCTGTGTAATTATTTTTCCACTTCCAGAGCCCTCACTCCTGCACACACAAAGGTTCAGAACCCTTCCCTTTCTCCTCGCGTGCCATAATTCTGGCTCGTTCTGTGATGTATCTTGCAGCTCTGTCTCTCTGGTGCAGCCCCTCTGGCTGTGCACCCAGCAGCCCTGGCTGCGTCACAACAGTACCTTTGTGTGGGTCAATCTGCAGCACCGATCTTTTCTCAGCTGTAAGGCCGTGATCAGAAGGAGGGACCTCTTTCGCTTCTTGTGGGTTTTGGGAGTAGTTCTTTATTTTGGGGTACACAGGGGAGTTCCCTGGACCCAGGTTCGGAGTTTCCCCAGAGAGCGAGAAAAAGGCCTCGACCCTGAGTCCTGGGGGGGTTTTTACCAGTTCCATTCCAAGGGGGTGGGTACAAGTTCAAGACCAATAAAACCAAGCCATGTACACATTCCAACATCATTGCAACAACAAGAACAAATCAAGCTAAATTGGGGCGGGGGCTTTGTTGTGTCCACCAACCACCGTCTATGCACTAGACCTTGGAGGTAATTTATGGATACAAGTTGCCAAGGAAGGAAAAGGGATGATCTCAGGGTGGGGGGAACCAATCTGGGCAAAAGCCTGGGTTGTCTTGGAAACCTTTATCAACTTCTGATAAGAACAGGAGGCCCAGCTTACCTACTCTCTAACCAGCTAAGCTAAAATTACAGTTTACAATAAATGCTATCCTAACACTTATAAATCCACACAACACTACAGTTCTGGGAACAGAGGTTTTGTGCCACCAGAGCCTCCAGCACAGAGGTGTGCCAGGGCACACACTGTATTCCATTCCCTGCTGGAATTGCCTCAGGGGACTTGTCAGACAAGAGCAAACTGGAATAGTTCTCACCTCTCACAGACACCAACCCAAAGGTACCACTCAGTCATCTGCATTCCCCACTTTTCTCTTTCAACCTGTGTTCTGGTTTGTCTTTTCCTGCAGGTTTTACAAGCAGCTGTGATACTCGATTTTCTATTAAAGGGCCTTGTATTCTCACAGTTAAATTTCTACTATAATTCAGATTTATTTTGGTTTGGTCTGGTACATGACAGAGGTTAACCCAATTCATAGATCACATCAGATAAATCATACATGAAAAGTTTCCCAGGTCATTCAGGGTGAAACAGAATTTCAGATGTAATACCATCTTACAGAAGACACAATATTCAGGTGACTGCTGAACAAAGGCTTGCAATCAATTCTGACTAACAAGGAGTACTGGAAACAGTGTTCTCCCACATCTTGTGCTCCATGCACACAGCAGCCACGAGCCCTGACATGTACAAAGCATTGTCTGACAACGTGAAATCCCAGTGCTGATGAAACTCCAATTACTACCCACTGAAATGCCCAATTTTTCCCATGCCTTTTTGCATATTTCCCCCATGCCTTTTTGCATATTTCCCCCCACACCCAGCTGGCTGAGCCATCCTACTGTAGTCCTGAGGTGTCTGCTTGTTAGTCACTGTCTCTTGGGCAGGGGGTTAATATTTTTTTATTGCCAGTAAGGATTTTTATTTCTCCTCTGCTTCTTTCTTTTCTTATTTCTGAGGAATGGCACACTCTCTAGTTCAAAAAAGTTTGAGACAGAGTATGAACACTAATTAGTAAAACGACTTCAACATATGTACATTATATTTTTCAAGTATATTCTGCACATTATCAAAAAAAAACCCAACCTAGAAGAGATCAAGCAACAAAGTTATTCTGTATTGATTGTACTAGAAAAACCCCTTTTACAAAGATAAAATTATGGGTTTGCAATATCATAAAGAAGAAAGGTCGCCCAGAAATATCAAAAACATATGTTTTTTATGAAGAGCATACTGCAGAAACCATCTCATCTCCATGAATTAGCATTTGCTCATCCTTATTAGCAGGCACATATGCCTGCTTGTCCTGTAACTTCACATTGAAGGCCAAATTTTAAAAATGTCATACACCAGTTGCTGAACAGAAATTATCCATATAAAAAGTTCATTATTTAAAAGACTCTTAAGAGGATGCCTGTGTTGATTTGAATTGACTTCAGGCTTTTCTCTGCTTATTATTTGGGAGGTTGTAAGTTTCACTTACAAGATTGGAAGTGGAACTTCACTGTGACAAAAAAAAGTATAATGCAAAACTGAAATCAGAGTAATAAACTCTGACAGAAAGAAGACATTAATAGGAGCAACCAATGACAAAATAAACTGTAGATCTAAGCAATGGCTTATCAAACCTAAGAGGATTTGCCTAATTAATCCTGTGTTGCACAGCTATCCAAATGGCTTTTCGATCCAATCCATATTGTTGCTATTCATTACTTACTCTTGGCTTTCTAGAAACAAGAGACATATCACATAACAAGCTAAACAGTATCACCTATTTTTGAACTGCTTTACTCTACTATCCTGTAAGTAAAAATATTTCCTGCAAAAATAGTTCCAGAGCTCCAAACTGTTCATTTCTTTTTTAAAATGACAACCCAAAAGGTAACAGTCAGCATTAATTATTTGGAGAGAAGCATTTGCCTTTAGAAGGGAACATATGTTTTAGAACTATTGTGGGAAAAGGACTTTACGTCTGCACCCTTCATGTTTGGGTTTGAGTTCATTGGAGAAACTGTGCAGGCTAACAAGAAGTGTATTGTCAGTGAAACGCAAATAGCTTACAGTTTAAAGGCTGCATTAATTGATAAATGTAAAATATCTGACAAAGACACTTCAGAATGTGGCAGGTGTGTGTCATGTATAGCTTTACTGTCTAAGTAAAGCAAACATATGAAGAGATTAAAAAAATAGATTAAGTGTTTTATAAGCTACTGCTAGCCTATACTAGCCAGCTGAAGGCTTTAAATAATTTAATCCCTTCAGCAACTGCCAGTCCCAACTGCAATAGTGAAACAAGGTCTGAATTCAGTTTGAAGCCCAACAGGTGCAGTCTAATACTGCTTCCTTAATTCAGCTACTGATCTATGTTTATGCTTGTAGAGGACAGCATATTCTTAAATCCACCATGGCATTAATTAAATTAGTCTAAGTGCCTCTTGTTTTATCCCATCTTCTACTATAAATTTACCTCAGACAATACTGTGTTTCTTTCCCTTCCCCTCCAGAAATGCTCTTCATGCCGGATGGAAGACAAAGACTTCTCAAAAATTTTAAAATTTATTTTTCTTTATATATAACTTACAGAAAAACACAAATGTAACCAGGGCAACTAAACAAAAGAAAATATTTAATACTGGTTTTCTTAGCCTGAATTTTAATATTTGAAAGTGGAGGGAGATACATAAAGTTATCAGCAAGCAAAGTCTCCAATGCCATAGCACCGCTTGTACTCACTCTTTTCTTTGGATAGTCCAGGCAATTCAGGTTGTACCTGATGTGCATAAGCTATTTATCATTCTTATATGCTGTTTTTACCAACATTTGCTAGTTACATGAAATAATGCATATTAACCAAAGTAATAACTCACTAGGAAAAAAAGAACAAGTCTCAGTAAAAAAAGCAGCATCACTACAAAATTCCCAGCAATGGTAACAGGGAGGCTCCCCACCACCCTCCTTCTCTTTCAAATCATGAACTCTTTAACAAACCCCAGGGAAATGCTGCTTAGTATCCTACTTCCCAGAGAAATTTAGAGTTAATCTACATTTTTGTCCATTCACAGGACAAGTGAAGAGAAAAATTCCCACCACCTTACTTCTTCCACTTTGCCAGCAGAGCTGGAAGATGGGACCACCCAAAGCACAACTTCCTTTCCCTTTCTTGCAGACTGAGCCATGCTCTCTCTCAGGATGCACAAGGAGAGTTTTGTCTTCCAAGCAATTATGCAGCATGTTTGGCACATGCAAATGAGAGGACAGCATTCCCTTTAAATGCAACCTTCACTCAAAATTTCTGGATGCTTAAGTGGTGAGCCATTGGAGAAGTGAGGCCAGCTCAGACAGCAAATGACAATTCAATGTCATTCAATCAATCAAGACTATAATAAGCCGTGCAAGGGACAAGCAGCCTTCTGAAAATGAAAACAGATTCAATGTACATGAAACAAAATGTTTTCTTAAATCCCAAGCTGCCCAAAACACTAATACCTAGCTAAAAAAGAAGAAAGCAAAGATTGACATCCATATAAAATGTCTTGTGATTAGAACAAGAAGAGAACTCCGGTACACCAGCAGGGATTTGAATTTCCCAACACTCTACCAGCACACAGTCAAACAATACCCCTAAGTATATTAAAGGTGTTATATATGGAGTATGCGATTTGTACTTTTCTTGTATCATTTCTGTATACTGTGTTCTATATATATATGTAATATAAGTTTGAGGATAAATCTAAACCTAACACACACTGGGACTCAGCCACAGAAGAGTTGCTTCATGGGGGAGTCGCTTCCAGGAATGATGAGCTGATCTGATTACCATCAAAGCAGGACAACAGGCAGGAAAACAACTATCTCCTTGAGTCCCAAGTGCTGTAGAAAGACCCGATCGAGATATGAGAAGTGAATAGAAGATTCCTGACAGTCCCTTTCACAGACTACCTGGGCTCCGGGAATTCATCTACATTTCTACAGCAAGGCCGATAAGGACATCTGCACCAGTCTCGAGATGTCATCATGAGATAGGCAACCGAGAAAATTTCATCAAGACTTAAGTGAGCCATCCTGTCCTGCCATGAATAATTCCTGAAGAAGCAGCAAAGCCATTGTATACTGTGTGCTCATCTCATTCAGAGACCCGGAAAATCTTTTACATATCTACAGAAAACAAACTGTACAATAGAAATCTGGGAGTTCCTCAGCCTCAGGGCTGAAAAACTGTATAAAACCCAAAGGCCTGGACCAGCAACTTGTGAACTAGGGGGGATCAGTGCAGGCGAGGCTGATCTCTGGTTCACCCAGGCCGACTCCCGAGCTCAGTTCTGTATTTTTTGATTTTCTGGTGGTGGGCTTTTCTAATTTGGTTGTATTCAATCTAATAAATTCTTGTTGTATTTTTTATTCGGCTCAGTTAATTTATAACAAAAGCATCTTGGAAATCTTTGAAACTCCCACTGTTTTGTATATGTGGAATGGAAATTTTAATTACTAATTAACAACTATTCTTTGGATTATGCGAAGTAATACAGGCATGACCCGTCCTCTATTTCAAAACTGGAAGGATAATGTTGAGGTAACATGTTTTTATTAACATTGACAATGTGTTCTCTGATCCCAGTTGTACTTCAAAGCCCTAAATAAATGAAATTTTGGAGTGCAGAACAACCCAAAGTGAATTCAAAGCTTCTGAAATGGCTCTACCACTTAGTTTATACATGACTGACATTTAAAATTCAGTTTCAAAATCATCTATTCCAGGACTAGGGGTTTTGAAAGAAGGAAAAGATAGGAGGGGGGATAATTTACAAAAGACATCGTAAGAAGGCTTAGCAGAGATAATAACTGTATTCTATTAACAACGCCCAGTTTTAATTCAGAACTCCCTATATGTCAAATAACTCACAATATTCAGGCTATATGATTTTATTACTGTAAAAATTATTTTACATTAACAATTTTTAGGTATGTGAATAATCATTGCCTAATAATTCCCCACATAATCTTCTGGGATTAAGTTTGTAGTATCAGACCTTTCTTAAGTATTAAATGAATATTATGCTCAAAAAACCCCAACCCAAACCCCCTTGGCATTGCAGTAGTAAAATACTATACTACCCCAGGGAGTTTTGGGGCAAAAGTAGTGCTTTTACAAAGACCTGCACTCCCAGAGATAGTTGGTAGGATAAGGTGTGTGAAAGCTTGATATAAACCTATAGTTTAGAGTCAGACATCTGAAAGACCTCAGAATACTAATAAATACTGGGTTAGTTTAAATTCCAATCTTTGTGTTTTTAAAGCTCACTACTTTGCTTTCTTTTCTAAAACAGTTGCTCAAGAAAATCTCAATTAACTGAATTTATTTTTCAAGAACAGCAGGATTTTAAAGAAAAACCAAAACCAAAGAAGCTACACTGAAATGAGGAGAGACTCTCAAGACCTGCCACTTGAATAGAAGGCATTGCAGCTCCTCCTTTCTGTGTCTTCTAGAGATTTAAGGGGGAAAGAAATCATCTTGGTCCTCTTGGCTATTATCTTCCTGGCAACATTTGTCCCCAGGTGGACATACCTAGCTGGAACAAATTAATACATTTCTTTCTTGCTTACTTGCTGTGTGATGCTCTTGGAAGCTCTTCTAGCACCTGATGCACAAAATCCAGGCAGAGTCTGCCCTTTCATTGAAAGCAATGCTTCAAATCTGCTTTATTTTGGTGTTCATTTGTCTGCAGCAGAGTCCTGGTACATGACAGAAAACAATGCTACTTGCTAGAGGCAAACACAATTCCAAAGACACAGCCTAATTTTTCCTCCAAGTTTTGCCAATGCACAGCATTACTGACTCACAGAGAGGCTGCCAAGCTATCCTGGTACAGTGGTGTGGATTTATGACCAACACAGCTCCCATGCAGGCTGCTTTGCCACACTGCATAATAATGTAAATATCCTTCTATCATTTCAGGATTACTCCATGAAATCCATTGTCTCATCTAACCCGGAACTGGTTGGTGGCAGGAGAATGCTTTGGTCTTTGCTGCTCCTTCAGCAACAATTGTCTGTGTTGAGTCTTCACTCGGAAGGGATCACAGCCTGGGAAGAGTCAGAGCAATTTAAGATTACACTGGAATGCCCTGCCCACTGTTTGTGTTCTTTCTCTCTTCCACCCATGTGTCAGTATTTTGGACTGTAAAAATTTCTGTGGGAGCAGGCCGGACCTCTCTAGAGATTCCCTATTTCATAACAGATGTTTCCCACAAACCAAAGGGAGTCTCCAAATTAGCAAATAATGTTTGCCTTTGAATGGCATCTTTTTTTCAAAGCTGGAAAATTATGTTTCAAACACACACTCATGTATTTTAATAGACAGAATTTGGCAGAGAAGCACACAGGAGAGAAATCCAGCCCTGTCCTGTTTGTGCCAATACGAACTTGATCACTCATTCTTTAAAGCGAATAGTGAAGTCTCAAGTATCCACTGTACCTCTGTAAAAACAGTATTTATTAAACAGGTTAATTAATAGCCTTGTTTTATATGGACACTGGAAATAAGATTAGTAACGCCTTATTCCATCTGGGCTCCATCTCATGCCCAGTCATCTCAGCATGACTGTCTCCATCTAGTCAAGTAAATGGCAGATTTGTGACTGCAGGGTGTTTTCCACCTCTTCCAGAGGAGGAAAAGTTATTGTTAAAATAATACCTTTTGCACATGCAAGAGAAAGAGTGGTCTGCTTTGTGTCAATTCTTCATTCCTGTGAGAATTAATTCCAAGAGCACACAGAAGCCCCTCTGTTGTCAAGCCACTGTAAGTGATATGCAGTAAGTGATACTCGGAATAGGAGCAGTGGGCTACACCTACAACAGTGTTAGTGCAAGGAAACGTGTCACTCCAGAGCTGAACCTAAACTGTGCAGCTCTGCATGCTCACTCTGTGCCTCTGACTCCTATCCCCACCCACAGAGGCACGATGCAGTACAGCTGGGGCTGGCACTTTGTCGCTGGACTTCCTTTGGGAACAACATATCAGTGATTATATGAGCCAACCCTCCCCACATATATGAGCTAAACATCCTCTCACCATGGCCAGCTCACCAGAGATTACTGCACATACAATTTTCAGCAGCTGACTTGTGCAACGCCCACTCCTGTGAACATGTGTGACCGCCAAGTCCCTGCTGAGACCCACCTTACACAGCATCAGTCAGAGCAAAGCGTGGCAGAGCAAGGAAAGCTCCAAGTACCAAACGTGTCAATCCATAAGTGTCCTGACTATTCTTAGTGCTTAGGAGTCTTATCCCCACCATCACCATCCTTTTCCCTCAAGCTCATTTTCTAATTTCACTTCACCATTTGTACTCATTTCTATTTCAAGTTGTATGTGTAGGTTTTTAATTCTCTTCTATTTGGGATCATTAAAAGAGTCTGAATCATCCCACTTTCTGGGAGATTAGTAAATTCAGTGATTATCAACAAAAACGCTGTTGAATGCCTATTATCCATGCTAATTGTTCAATTAAAAATATGCTGGAGCCATCAGCAGGACACTTCCATTTCATAGTTGAATAAAAGAAAAAACATCTTTCAAAATTGCTCTAAAGCAATTATTTTAAGACTTGCTTTTCAGAGCTAATCTTTCCCCAGTACCTCCATGCTGGTACAATAAAACCTGTGCATAGAGATCAGTGGCTGTGGCAACCCATGCAAAAAAATTCAGGAGATGCAGAGACTTGTCTTGGATACTCCACTAAGATAAGGCCTTAATTTGTACTCTTTTGCCCCTGAGTACATTTTGTTTCTGCCTAACCTTTTCAAACACATGGTGCTGCCAACATGTGTCAGTGTCCTGACACTCTTCTGGTCTCAGTATTTTAAACATACATTTAGGATCATTAAAGTAATTTTCAGCCTAATCAACTTAAGACCATCAGTAGTTCAGAGTCTTTAGAGTGATTTCTCCTCTTTCTAGTATTTTCTAGCACCCCCTTTTCTAAAAAAAAAGATCTTAATCGTGATTTTACTATCACCGTGCCTATATGCCATGTTATCATCTGCTTACAGTCTGAAATGAATGGCCTGACTAAACTGGCAAGGAAACCCAAGCAGCAGGTGGGAAAATAGCCTGGGATGCACCCTTCCCAACAGGTATTCCACCAGTCAAAGCACTCACTAAAATAAGCTTCCTTCCAGGTCTGTCAAGCCACTCTTAAATTCAGAGATGCCCTTATATTTCATCACCACAGCAAACTGAGCTACTCCAAAACTCCTCTAAATGTTCCCAACAAACCCTGGGTGCATTTCAAAGGAGTCTTTCATTTCTGGGATCTGTTTGTGGCACCTGTGGAACAAGAGTTAGGCAACATAGAGCAAGCAGCTTGCCAAAGCAAGGAATTTTGAAATTAGCTAACCCAACAAGCACCACTACATGAAGATCTCACATGACCTGCCTGAGATTCCCCTTATCAGGACATTTAGCTGTTACAAATAAAGATGCTCCAGAATTCAGTATTTGAGCAGAAAACACATCTGGAGGCATACTTGTATTAGGCAACAACTTGCAAGGCTTGTCTGCCTTTTATACTTTGACAAAAATTTTCAAGAGGACTTTCAAAGGGCCACCATAGAACATTATCTACCCATATTCTGCTTCATGGGAGGATGGGAATAAAGAGGGGGCTTATTCCATGAGAAGGCATATGCAGGAAGCCTGTCAGTGCCTTGTAATTCCAGTAACAGTCTGTGCTTACCCTAGCAGCAAAAGCAGCATGGATGTTACCGTGCAGAATGGGTTCTGGAGAACAGAGCAGATACATGGGAGTCAGCTGTGTGGGATGCAAATGATTACCATGAGAGGCTCCTGTCAGACATATTTGTACACATATTTTTATACATGCCTCCATAAATATACACACCAGCTTTAAAATACGAAACAAAGATGAATAAATTAATTTCAGACTTGCTATTTTCAGGTGCATTAACATCTTCTCTTCAGACACAAAAGGTCAAAAAGGTTAGACAAATGACTATATGCAACTTGTGACTTAATATGAGAGAACTGCATCTGCTGCCTGGCTCTAGGGTCTGTTCTTCCATGTGGGACTAAGTGGACAGGTTCCTGCTTCCCTTCTATTTCCAGCCAAATGGAAAAGCTATGACTCCAGCACAGCACTCCAACCACCACAACCATGCTTGTTTGGAACAACATGGTCATATCCTTCACTAGGTCACTCCACACCTTTGTGTGGCTGCGATGGACAAAACACTGGTGGCTCCCATGGAGAAAATTCTCCATGTCAAATGGAGAAATTACTCTTCCCAGTCCAACCTGCAACGATTCTGCTCAACCTTCAGTATCAGCCTTGACAGAGAAGATGACTGCCATTTGGTAAAGCCACCTGCCGATCTATCTCATGAAGATTGAGGTCAGCTAACAAGCAGCATTTCTGTTCTCTCCTACTCAAAGCAAAACACAGAAAAGTAGCACAAAATCAAGATATTGAAAAATCCTTCAAGTATTCTGTTTAAATTACCATTTCCATCTCCATTGGCTTTTCCTCGTTGCTTAACTTAAAAAAAAAAAAAAGAAGGCAAATGTTAATGCAGAGCGCTGTGTATGTACATGTAGACACCTGACACACCCCAGTGACTTGCTTTTATGGGAGTTGCACAGTAGTCCCTGTGTTGCCTCAGTAACAACTCCTACACTGGGACACTTGAAGAAACCAGGGCACAACTTAATGAGTACCATGGCACGTACTCTGCAGTCCTACAGCTACTTCAGCAGTGTCTGGGAGGAGCCTGTTTACTCCTTACCTTCCCATTTTCAAAGAGAATATGAAGTAGACTGTGTCACCCATTACACATGTACAAATCCCAGTGCTGTGCAGAGTGATGTGACACAGTTACTGGCACAAATTATTCCAGAGAAATTACTAAATTATTTGGTTTGGAGCATTTTTTTAATGTCTTCAACCTTTTTTATTTTTTAAATCCTGTCTGAATGCAATTTATTAAATCAAATATTCTGTAAGAAAAAAGAGACAAAAATTAAATGAAAGGGGGAAAAATAGTGTTAGACTGGAGACAGAATAAGGAAGATCCTGGATCCTGTAAGGAAAACATTCCAGCTCAGTACCCACTAGATTAGTGATGTTTTACAGTACCCAAACCCTGTTCTGGATTTCACACGCTGCCTTTGTAGGGGAGCTAGCCGACAGCAAAGGAGAACTGACGAGCTGCAAGCACACCATTGGCAGCAGAAACAGCCATGAAAAAAGCAGGACAGATGCTTTATGAATAGTAGAGCTGGATGTGATAGGATTCTCAAAAGCTGGTAAGGAAAGTTTAAGATCTGAGCAAATAAACAAGCTAGTATGTTTTCTTCTGTGTTTACCTTTTTACCCTTTGCAATTGTAATTGGTCTTATAAAAGCTATTTACTTTTCCCCTACTCAAACAGCCTAGAGCTGCCAGACCAGTCTGGACTGAGCACCCCTGTTTTTAATGTGTATTCTTTATACCTTTTTGCTTTTATGGTCAGGAAAATGGCAGAGAGGAAAGATGGAAGCCAGAGAGAAAATTCAACAAAGATTTTGTGATTTTTTTCAAAGAAAGCCAGTTCCTAAAAGAATTTGAAGGGTCAATAGGTGTCAAGGAAACAATTTGCTCTGGAGCTACAGCAACTCTTGACATGTTTATAGTAATTGTTAGGGACAAGACATTACTCTTACAATTAGGGGACAAATGCAAGTTTACAGGATCTGACACAGCTGATGTGCAGAAAACAGCATTGCACTTGGAAAAGAGATGGTCACGTCAAATATGCTGTAACCCATTTTGAGCTAAAGCTTTGCAAATTCCAGAAAGTGATTCTTTAGATGAAGACAGTAAGATCTTTGTGAGCTTTACAACTAACTTCTCTAGGATCAGAATTTAATCCAAAGACAAGGACACTATGAAGAGAAGAAATAAAGATCCAAGATAGCCACATGTAAAGTACAAACTCTTCAGAGGGCATGTTTGGACTCATTCTTCCTTTAGTAAGAAAAAAGCCAGGTCTGAGTTTTGTTTACTTTTATAGTATTTTTCAAAATGCACTCTGTAGTAATGCACTTCCCATACTTGGGAAGGTATTCCTATATATGGAAAAAGTTTCAGTTTGCTTCTTGACTTATTAGGAAATTCATCTGGAAGGTTCTGTACATGTCGCTCTGTAATTGGCTGAGTGCCAAGAGAGAAACACCTGTTGGACCTTTCCACTTGTCCATCAAACCCTGTAAGGTTTCCTATTGGAAGTTTTCAAATAGAACCATCCTTGAACATTGGGTAGAAAAAAGGACAGAAGAATAGAACCAATGGCATTTTTTAGGTGTTGTAGCAGGTGTGAGATTCCCTCACACTGTGCATGGTTTATATATTTTGTTTCTGTATTATTTTCTTTCGTTTATTAAACCCTTTTGATTTACAAGACACTCTAGACCATGCTGTGTCTCACTAAATGTTTATAGCCACAAATCTAAACAGGCTGGACCCTGCAGATCTTATGGTAAGCATCTCCATAGCACTCCAATATTAACCATTCATTACTCCTTGGAGATGAACTTGACAGTAAATTTCAGTGCTGATTCAAGGGTGCCTAGGTTTTGAAGAAGACAAGAAGACAAATCCACACTGAAGATTTTAGCTTTGTATGTTACACTTTTTATTTACGAAACTGGCTGAAAATAAAGCCAAGGGCTATTACACTTCTCTTACTGTACACCCCTCAAGCTCTGGGTATCTGTTTTAGTCTGTGGCAGGTTTAATTCTTAAACATTTTGACACTGCCTTCTAAATATTGTTTCAAACATGATCACAAAATAGGAACACAAATGTTTCTCTGACTTTTGTCATTTTACAAGTGCCTAAAGTATTCACTGGCCCTTTTATTCTCCGCTTACAATGTGAAACTGTATTTATTAAAAATCTTTCTAAAATACAAAAATTAAATTAATTGAATCCAATATATTCAGATAATCATTAGGAATAATATTTTTTCTGAATTAATAAAAGTAAAGAAAAGAGTTTCAAGATAGAGAAATGAAAAACAAGCAACTTTCTTACATTGCTGGATTTTCTCAGTCATTTCTTGTTCTGTGTCACTGGGATGTTTTACTGAAATAGATGGCAATGCTACAGAAAGCTCTTTCAGATAGCTCTCAGACAACACACTCTATCACCCTAAATGTAGCTTTTGGCCCACATTTGGTAACAATTCAGTTCCTGTTCTAGAACCCTATGTCAAGCACACAAGATATGAGAAAAAATGTATAAGCAATACCCGGAGTATACAGAAGAAGGAGCACAAAAATAAGAAAAAATAGTTCCTAAGGCCAGTCTTAGCTAAAATGTATTTTAATATAATAATATGAAGTATTTTAAATTGATTTAGAAGGAAAAAAAAAAAACTTACAAATGCAGGACTGAAATTGCCTTTTCACCCAGACACCTTATGTCTGGGGTTTATAAATGCCTTTGTCTATGTTGTTATCATCGCGGTCTGGATGTCCTCCTTTTTAAGAGGATTTAAAGGCAAAACTCAAAACAAATAAAATTCAGCTGGGAAAGAGAAACTGTTTACTCAATTTAATATATGCACATAAACAGTGGCATTTTAAAAAGCTGTAGAGACACTTTAAATGTATTTAATCTAAGCAGTTAATTCTTTCAGATAGCAGTGGTTCTCTGTGAGTGCTGGTGACAGCTGCTCCTGCTTTTAAGTACAGAAGCAATCATTAACAGTTTTTAATCCACTGTATTCTTCTAAAGCCTTTGAAAATGTGAGCAGATACAGGTTTGAAATTTATCATAGTTTTAAGGGTCATTTACTACTTTATTTAAAAGAGTTGCATTTTTCTTCATTATTGTTTGGTACTAACATTTCTCATAGTGTTCTCCCTTTTCTGGTGCACAGACCAGTGCTTACAGACTTGAATTTGTTCAGAAAATAAAAGATATGTCATCATTTAGCACATAGTTTAGGCGTGGTTCTTTAGCGCTGCTAACTAGTCCATTCTGTGACAAACTAACAAAAAAAAAAACAAAACAAAAAAAAAAAAAAAAAAAAAAAAAAAAAAAAAAAAAAAAAAAAAAAAAAAAAAAAAAAAAACAAAAAACCACCTAACAAAAAAACAACAACAAAAAAGCCTCAAAAAACACCAACCAACCAACCAAAAAAAACCTTGTGAATTTATATATGTGAATTCTCAGAGCAAGTCTGAAAAGAAGAGTGACAAAAGGAAGGAGTGAGATTCATTACAAAACCCAGCAGATAATTGTAGCAAATGCATATTATGAAGATGAGTCACACAGCAAAGGCTGAAACAAAAGGTAGTGTGAGGACAGAGATATGGCTGGAGAAAAGCACATTGAGCGAGATAACACACACAATGCACTTAGTTCTTTAAGTACTGCACAGAACCAGCCAAACGTGCTTTCAGATTCTAAACACAATTACATCCTCTGATGAGCAAATGACTCACAAGACACTATCTAGCCATCCTTCAGTCTATCACAAACGCACAGTCATCAGTTCACTTATCATGCTGCCTTAACATTGTCTTCATTATCTGACTGACCCAAGGAGTAAATTGCCACTTGCTTTTCACTATCCCTTGACAATACCACACCACTGGTGCTGGTTTCCATGCTGTTGCCATGGCCCCGATCTCACCAGCACACACACAAACAGCAGGCCGGATCTGTACTCCAAAAATTCCTGCTCACACAGGATCCCAGCACACGGTTATTTCTTGACTGCACCCTCAAGAAATTAAGGAATAACTTCTTTATTTATCTCGAGGATCACGAAATAAAGACTTTCTTAATAGTAGCAAAGTTATCACATAGAAATTGATCCAATTTCCCCTAATTAGAGTCCTGTTGCACTTTAGGCATGCAGCATTTCTGCGAGGAGACAGCAACGTGACCTTCGTAAGCTGCACAAAAGCATCAGCAACAACTTTATCAGAGTGCAGTGACACAGCCCATGGACCACCCTGGTTCTGTCCTGTCAGAGCAGCAATTCTTCCCTGGCTCTCTCTTGCCTAGGAACGGGAGGGCACGCTGCAGCAAGCACATTTGAAAGCTGGAGCCACAGTGGGTCCAGAGCTTTCCAAACTGCATATGGCTTTGTGAGAAACTGCCCTGGTCCTTTCAGCATCCAAACTACAGCCCAGAGGCTTGTTTCTCCCAGTCTGTGAGAACAATTACTGCTTAATTCTTCCAAATCTCCTGGCAATGTTTGTAACTGGGAACGCTGCAGTTCTTGCAATGGGGCCTAGATTTACAAGGTAATTAGTGTTGACAATGTTCCCAAACCTACTGTTATGTGTGAGCGGATGGCACTTCCAAACTGCTGGGATATACACATCCTTCTGTGCTCATGTTTTCTAACGACTTGCAGGGCGAAAAAAGAAAAAAAAAATAAAAATTGTGGGGTTCATTCGTTTTCGACCAAATTTGCAATGAAAATCTGTTTTTCATAGAATGGATGCATTGCATACTTCTGATACACAGCAGCTCTAGTTCTTTGCTCCAAGGACCAAAACCAAGACAAACAACTGCAATGAGAGTGACGACAGAAAGACTGAAAGACAAGAAATAAAGACACATCATTTCCATGAATCCCAGCTTCTTAGAGAAAAGGACCCCAGCATTGCAGTCACCACTAAGCACAAGTGTATCTGTCTGCTTGTCTGCTATGATCACCATGGTTCTCAGACGTTTTAGAGATAAATATGAAAACACAGTCCTTAATTCAAAGCATGTGCAATCTTTCAAGGTAAATTTACACAGGGATAAACTCGGAGGGGGTTGGGATTTCATGTGTAGCATTGTGATGAATGAGAAAAGTTGAATTATTCTTCTGGTCAATTTAACTTCTGAAAATTATGTTAAGCCCCCTTCTCTGTTGTTTACCTTTTCCACCTGTTGTCTCTCACTGAACTCTGTGATGTGCGTGGTCCTGCCGACTGCCCGTAGCCAGGGTCAGCTGCTGAAAAGCAGCGGTGGAGTGGTGGGGGGCGGCGGGACGGCGGGACGGGACGGGGCCACCCAAATGGCGTTTCCCCCTCCCATCCACGCCCCCGCCACACAGGAAGCGGCGACATGCAGAAGGGACGGCAAAGACAGCGGCAGCGCCTGTGTCCGAGGTGGTGAGGTGCGGCGGGAGCGGTGGAGATGGCCCCCCCCCAAGACAAAAGCGGTGATGGGCCATGGAGACGGCTGTGCTAGAGAGACAGCACCGTGGGGACCGCTGGCAACCCCAGGAAGACGCGAGAGCACGGCAGCTGTGCCCGCCTGGGGACGCCGAGCTGTTATGCATGTAATGTATAATTTGTGTTTTATTGTACTGTACTTGTGATACAATGTATAAACCATAATTTCTAATTAATAAAACCAAAGCAGAAAAACAGTCTGTTCTGCCAAAAAGCAAAACCTAGCTGCCTGATTGCAACACGAGCTGTTATGCATGTAATGTATAATTTGTGTTTTATTGTACTGTACTTGTGATACAATGTATAAACCATAATTTCTAATTAATAAAACCAAAGCAGAAAAACAGTCTGTTCTGCCAAAAAGCAAAACCTAGCTGCCTGATTGCAACATGGAGGGTGTCACCAGAGAAGGGAGAGCACAGATCTCCACAACAACAGTAAAGAAACAAAGACCAGGAAAGCTGCACCACACCCGGAACGACTTGGCAGTTGAGATCAGATATAGATCTGTGCCTCTATTATACCAGACTACAGTAAATGTGAATATGTGAGTAGACTGCTTCTAGTAAATCTATTCACACACCCATCGCCCCTCTGTGAGTAAATCAGCATTTCTACATCAGGACTGATCACGACATCCTGGCTGCCCGAAAATTTCATCAGGAAATCGGTAGCAGGACATGAATATTGCCAACATAGATGATCGACTTATTCTCCCAAACATGAATATTTCCTCCGAAAACCATCACTCCATTCTTCACTACTCAGAAATCTCATTCAGGAGCCAGCAACCAAAGGTGAATATCGACTAAGTTCAGACTCTAACAAAGAACTGAGGAGTTTCTTAGCTGTGGGGTTCAAAAACTGTATAAAAGTTGGCTGCTGGAACAGCAAATTGTGAATTTGAGGGGATCAGTGTAGGCCAGGCTGATCTCAGGTTCACCCAGCTCCAACTCCCGGGCTCAGAACTCTATTGGTTGTGGAGATTCCAAATTTTTGATTGTATTGATTATTAATAAATTCTTTATTAATTTTTATTCAGCTGATTTAATATATAACACAGTCCAACACCCCACGTCTCGCTGCAGCAGTCGCGCCTCGTGCTTGTCACACGTGGTTATATGCCGCATGCCGCGTCATCTTGGCAAAGCTGCGGTGGCTCTGGGCTGGAGGTGTGTGTGCACCCTGGCTGTGGGCGTGATGTCCCCCCTCATGGCTGCTGGAATTCCAAGAGCGCGGCGACTATGCAACTATGAGGAAAAGCCCAATGCCTGCCGGGGAGAAAGCTGAGAGGGAGTCCACCTGCAGTGGGGAAACCCCACCGAATTGAGCTGCGAAAGAGACACAGATGGGCGATGCACAAGTAAGACTGCCCTCCCCTGTTTATGATTAAACCAGTTTTTGTATCTCTCGCCATGATCTTCAGGAACAGCCTCAGAGAGCAAGACCTCTAGACACCGAGCCAAAAACAGACTTCCAGGAGTTCCTGTGAAGTTGGAAGTCCCGGCTCTGCCTACAGCACACCCTAGTGAGAAGAGCTACATACCTCTTCCTCCAAGTCACCCTTGGGAGCCACAGCAGCGTGACCACAATGACCTGCTAAGCCCCGCCCCCGAGCTGATCACTAATAAAGGCTTTATTAAAAGGAGAATAAGGTCTCCTGGCCTGTTTATAACAGCGTGAAAGGTCCAGACAAGGTGACATCAGCAGTACAGGAGATTCACACAGAGGTCAGGAACATCAGTCATTTCTTCAAAATTAGCTTTGAAAACAATACTGGCTTCATTAGAGATAGAAACGTAGCTTAAGGTGGGGCACACAGCACAGTCACCACGGGTTTTGAAGGTGAAATGAAGCAAGGGGTATTTTGTGGATCAAGCTGTACACCATGAATGTAGCAGGAGGGGGTAGTTACTATTCCATTTTACTGGCATTTCAAGGATTCGTAAATCAAGTTTGCCTAAAATAAGGTGATTGAAACAATCTCAAACTTTTGTTTCTTTCACATTGCTTCCAGGTTTCTGAGAGTTTGCGACGCACTTGAATCACACAAACAAGCTTTGTTTCGTAATAGAAGGAAACAAACTTAGAAGAAACAAAGATTGATTGATTCTTATGTAAACCCTTGTTTCCTGGAGCTGAGCTTTCAAGCAAAACATCAAATACTAAAGTTGCATAGCAACCTCCCCACCCCCATTACAGGTGGACCGGGTGGCCAGTTCCACCTTTCCTGTTTCCCCAGGTTGCACAAACACAGCGTTTGCATAGGTAGGATTTATGTTGGCAGGGTGAGCTTCCTAGCTGTGGACACCTTGTGTTTAAGAAAACAAGACTTCGGCCCAAAACACCCTGAGGTTGAAACCTGTGATGTTCTGTGTTCATGTTCCCCAGTATATTATGAAAATGAACAGCATGTAATGTCTTATAAACTCACTCTTACACATCATCTTATAATGATTAGATTATTCAGCTAAGTAGAAGGCATTTGAGTGCAAGCAACATTATGCTTAGTCAATTGTTTATTGTTAATCGTTAGCAATTTTTGGAAGCACTACAGTATCCACTAATCACAATGAACACTAAATTTTGTATCACTGGCTTTAAGTGATAAATACCTGCAATCATCACTATGTTTTTCACAAGGCTTTGTCTGTGTATTTGCAACAATACAGAGTAAGCAAGATACACTAGAAAACACCTGAGGTGTACTGGTATGCAAAAGCATAAAACCAATTACAAGTAAGTATGTTCTGCCTCACCTCATTTTGTTCTCCCTTTTATTTGTTGGATGATCTCTATGCTGCCTACTGGCAAGTTTCCTCTTTGATTTCCAATCATCCTTTGAAGACTCTATTTTCCTTCCATACGCTCGCTCCTACTTTCAGCCCTTATTAACTGTGAAAACCCTTACACTCAAAATGCACGTGACTTTTTCCATAAAATGAGGTAAAGATAAAATACTTTAAAAATGATTCATCATTGCAAGCTGTGACTCAACAGCGGGATTCTCAGAAAGATGCATGTGATGTTCAACAGCAATGTGGCAGGAAAAAGTCCTGTAATGCAGACATAAAACCCCCTGAGTTGGTGCCATGCCATTCTCCCTGCTGGGCGGCTGCCAGGTACGTGCAGCTCGTCCCCTCGCTCCACTCCCAGCCAAGGCACAGCGGTGTTTGTCTGCCACCTCCCGGGTGAGTCACAGCGCCGGGGACACCAAGTGGCACAGCCCGACAAGGACAAGCCACGAGAACACATGTGGACATGCCAGTGGTCAGTAGGCGCTTTGGAATGACTTCAAAAATACCTAGGTTACAAACACTCAAAAATTTGAGAACGTGGCAATCAGCGAACTGTGCTATTTATATGCTTGACCTCATCTTTCTTCCTTCAACTGCAAGGCTTCATTTGGACTTTAATCCAGAATTGCATTTTTCAGTTGGTTTTCTTTTGATGTTGTTGTTGCAATTGGTTTGGTGTTTCCTTGTTTTAGTTCGTGGTTTTTTGTGTGTTGGCTTTTTTAGCTTGTGTAATTTGAGGTTTTGTAGATTTCCATTCTTTTTCTGCCTACAAATTTTGCCCAGGCAAAGCTGGTGGGTATCAGTCTCTCTGTTATTTTCAGAGCCTTGGACACTGTTGCAGCCTGGCAGTGAACAGACAGGAATGCCAGAGGAATGGCTGCTGGACATGTGGGACTGGCTGTGCCCACACAGATCTCCACATAGAATATACACCCAAGGCATTCAGGACATGTTAGATCCACTGTATGTACACTATAAATGGTACATCCAGAAATATCTGACGACAAATCTTCAGGGTAAAAAACCCATGCAACCCTGCCTCTGAGGATACCTAGTTGTTGGCTTACACAATTTACTACACTATGTTCACTGCTTAGTGTTTCATCCTTAAAATACACCTTTGACCAGAGGGAGAAAGAGAGAGATCTACCTTCAGATTTAATTTCATTATGGTAAATTTCCTAAAGAATCCACAAGGCAGTATCAATAAACATTGACGAATTCTCGTAACGATCCACAACTACAAGAAGTGTTATAGAAAGACAACAACTACTTGCACTGGGAAAGAATTCTGCATTGAAAACAGAACAAGAATTGGAACAAGCTTGTTTAGTCAACATGAGGATTATTTATACTTTTATTAGAAAACTGAAGAGCCGCTTACAAAAAATAAATTATGCAATACTGTAATAAACAGCATTAAATTATAGGCAATTCAAGCACATGAATATGCTGAGGCTAGAATTCAATCCAGAATTTTAACATCTTATTACATTATTAAAATACATTCCTGCAACTATTTTCTACACATCACCCTAGCTATTCAGTGGTCCATTCACTTTTGTTTTCTGTTTATACCTTAAATTTCTAAACTCATTTCAATCCCACTACTGCCTTTTCCTCCTTACCACCCAAACTCCCTAGATGCTTTCTTCTTGACTACAAACCCCAGTAGTACCACTACAGAGGCCAAGAAAACAAACTCAGCAAAGCCTGTTTGGGCTTTACTTCTTCCCTCAGGTTTGACATCAATGCACCTGACTAGTGAGACGCAGCTCACCAGATGCCAAATGGAGAGCAACACCAGTTTGGCAGAAAGGTGATTAATTCTTAATTATGGCCTATGAGAATATAAATGTAGACAGAATCACAGAATCACTGGGTTAGAAGAGACCTTCAAGATCATCGACTCCAGCCCCTACCCTAACACCTCAACTAAACCATGCACTGACTGCCACATCCCATCTTTTTTAAAACACATCCAGGAATGGTAACTTGTGGTGGTGATTCATCCTTCTTAAATGATTTTTCTATTCACCCTCAAAAAATGTATACTTCATTACTAAATTGTAACCTTACCCCAGCTTGTAATTCATTATAACGCCCCCCCTGCCCATCACCCCATCCTGAATGCCCTATTGGTTTGCCCTATCCTACCCATCCCATTGGTCCAAGCCTTGGATCTGCTCCCTCGCTAGGAGTATCTTAGGGTGATTCACGAGGGGTTAACCTCTCTCTGCCCGCTTGTCTCTCTGTCTCTCTCCCTCCTTGGACCTGCCTCCCTCGTGCTAGCCTGTGGGAGCCATGCTTCCTGCTGGTGTGGGACCCCCAAATAAACCCATCTAATCAACACCCTCAGAAGCTGTGTTGCGCCTTGCCTGGCAACATGCTGCTCCCCAGATGCTTTGGTAAGGCTCTTGTACCTCCCTGGACCCAGAGGAACGTTGCCCTCATCCCCTGTGACTGCTAGCCAAGCCAGAGAAGAGCAGGGGAAATGCAACAGTAACTCCACTACCTCCCCAGGCAGACCATTCCAGTAGTTTATCACCCTTTCTGTAAAAAACTTTTTCCTAATATCCAACGTATATTTCCCTTGGTGCAGCTTAAAACCGTGTCCTCTCATTCTGTCAGCTGCTGCCTGGTGAAAGAGACTGACCCCACCTGACTACAACCACCTTTCAGGAAGTTGTAGAGAGTGATAAGGTCACCTCTGACTCTCCTTTTCTCCAGGCTAAACAACCCCAGATGCCTCAGCCATTCCTCACAGGGCTTGTGTTCCAAGCCTCTCACCAGCCTCGTTGCCTCCTCTGGACGTGCTCAAGCATCTCAACATCCCTCCTCAACTGAGGGGCCAGAGCTGGACACAGCACTCAAGGTGAGGCCTCATCAGTGCCAAGTACAGGGGAAGAATGACCTCCCTGCTCCTGCTGGCCACACTATTCCTGATCCAGGCCAGGATGCCATTGGCCTTGTTGGGCACCAGGAAACTTTGCTGGCTCATATTCAGCTACCATCACCAGTGCCCCCAGGTCCCTTTTTGCCTAGGCACTGTCCAACCACACTATCCCCAGCTTATAACACTGCATGTGGATGTTGAGACAGAAACTGTACTCCAAGTGCTTCATTAAAAACATCAGAAGGCTCCAAGCATCAGTACTTTGTTGTTCAAAAGTCTCCCATACCTTTTCTCTGTAGCCTCCCAAGGGCAGCTCCACACAGCTCTAGTTCTTTCTCTTTTTCTTCTCCAGTTCTTTCTAGCTCCTTCCTAACACTGTCTGTCCCATGTACAGTATCTCACCCTTTCAGTCCCTCACACAACCTCTTGTCCGTTCCTCCTCACAGTATGGCAAACAAAGTCCAACTAACTCCCTCCCATCTAACTCCCTCTTAATCACACCCATAGCTGGGAGGACAAGGCTGATCCTAGTCTTGGATAATTAACACAGCTGCAATATATTAAGGGCAAGATTGCCTTCAGCACCATCTCAGTCCGTCTTCCCACAAGCTGCAGGGGGTTATTGTGGCCAAAGTGCAGGACTCGGCACTTGGACTTACTAAACTTCATTGAATTGGACTTTGCCCACCGATCCAATTGTTCCAGGTCTCTCTGCAGAGCCCTCCTACCTTCCAACAGATCTACACATGCTCCCAGCTTAGTGTCATCTGAAAATTTACTAATAATAGACTCAATGTCCTCATCCATGTCATCACTAAAAAATATTGAACAGAGCTGGCCCCAGCACAGAGCCCTGAAGGACACAACTGGCGACTGTCCCCACCTGGATGCAGGACTGTTCACCACCACTCTGGGCCTGGCCATGCAGCCAGTTACTAACCCAGCAATGAGTGCTCCTGTCCAAGCTGTGGGCTGCCAGCTTTTGCAGGAGTGTGCTGTGGGAGATAGTGTCAAAGGCCTTGCTTGAAGTCCAGACATCCACAGCCTTCCCTGCATCCACCAGACAGGTCACTTGGTCATAAAAGGAGACCAGGTTGGTCAAACATGACCTACCCCTCTCCTAAGCCCATGCTGGCTGGGTCTGATACCCTGTAAGTGCTGAATGATGGTACTCAGTATAAACTGTTCCATAACCTTACTGGATAGTGAGGTCAGGCTGACTGGCCTATAATTACCAGGATCCTCCTTGCCACCTTTCTTGTGAATGGGCATCACACCAGCCAGCTTCCAGTCATCTGGAACCTCACCAGTGAGCCAGTACTGGTGGTAAATGATGGAGAGTGGTTTCACAAGCTCATCTGCCAGCTCCCACATCACCTTGGGATGGATCCCATCTGATCCCATAGATTTATCGGTGTTCAAGCAGCTCAGCAGTCCCCTGACTGCCTCCTCTTTTCTAGTTCACAGAATCCTCACAGTGTTGTCAATTTAGAAATACAAGAGGGGTGGTTATGGACTCTCTAGGGGACCCAGGCACTGCAGAAGTCTCAGCTGTGGAAATTCCAGGGCCCACCATGCCCCTGGCCAAGAGCAAGGTAGGGTCTCTCAGTTTTCAGGTCCTTACCTTTACCCTGTGTTTGAAATCCATCTCAGAGGAGGGGTGACAGCCCACACCCTCCAACAGTGTGGTGACACTGGTGACACATTGGGAAGGACAATTTTCAGCATCCTCTGCACTCTGGTAGGCTGAGATTCAGCACTGACACTGAAATTAACAGGGCAGTTCAAATCTAAAGGCCTTATCTAGCACTGAGCAGACATAATTAACATAATTATATCTGTGATTGAATCCTTTTAAAAATAAGGTTGCAAACAACATTTTAGGGGTTATAGTTGCACAAAACCTGTGATTTCATAACTAGAACTAAGCTGCTAAAATGCCTTGGGAGACAGGTATGTCAGGTCTGTTTGAAAACCACTGCCCCAACCCTGTGAAAGCAGCTTCCTTTTCAAATTTGCTTTGCTTGAAGTTTGCCAAGATCTTGGCCTGGATGCCTTTAAGGTTCAACATCTGTTAAGTTCTCATTTTGTTCCAGTTACAAGTACCACTGACCTGTAGGTAGTAGTCTTCAATTCCTGAGCAGCTTCAGATTTTTGATTTCTGCCATACTCCCTCCCAGAGCAGTATAATCCACAGTTTTCTTGTTAATTCATGGCATGCCACTGAGTTCCACACCAAGGACTGAACTAAGTATGACTCACTAGAGCACAGAAGGTATTAACAGTGTCCTCTTGCTCTGGTATCACCAACCATCCAAAAATTGAAGTGCAGCCCTTCCAAGCAGCCACACCTGTAATCATGTCGTCACTGCCACAGCTACCTCAGGCTGGGAGCCCTGACATTCACACCAAATGTAAAGCTGAAGAACTAGGAAAAAAAAATTCATCCAGGCCAGGGAGGCAGCTGACACTCTGCAGCCCTGGAATAACCCAAGTATTGTCTAATTAGAGGTTTCACCAGCACTGCTTCAATTACTTTGAAGGAATTTTAGTTCCTGTATAGGAAATAGAAAAACATTACAAGAACGAATTGGAAAATTGCAGGGTTTTTGAAAATAAATTGTATTTATTTCTCAAATATTTCCAACAAGTTAGGCTTACATCACACAGTCCCTGCTTTCCAAGGACAGGATAGTTTATCTGCCAAGACATGTCTGTATTTCACTTTTGAAGAATCAAAATTCTGAGATGCATTACTGCACATTTAGCCAAGTAANAGTGTCATCTGAAAATTTACTAATAATAGACTCAATGTCCTCATCCATGTCATCACTAAAAAATATTGAACAGAGCTGGCCCCAGCACAGAGCCCTGAAGGACACAACTGGCGACTGTCCCCACCTGGATGCAGGACTGTTCACCACCACTCTGGGCCTGGCCATGCAGCCAGTTACTAACCCAGCAATGAGTGCTCCTGTCCAAGCTGTGGGCTGCCAGCTTTTGCAGGAGTGTGCTGTGGGAGATAGTGTCAAAGGCCTTGCTTGAAGTCCAGACATCCACAGCCTTCCCTGCATCCACCAGACAGGTCACTTGGTCATAAAAGGAGACCAGGTTGGTCAAACATGACCTACCCCTCTCCTAAGCCCATGCTGGCTGGGTCTGATACCCTGTAAGTGCTGAATGATGGTACTCAGTATAAACTGTTCCATAACCTTACTGGATAGTGAGGTCAGGCTGACTGGCCTATAATTACCAGGATCCTCCTTGCCACCTTTCTTGTGAATGGGCATCACACCAGCCAGCTTCCAGTCATCTGGAACCTCACCAGTGAGCCAGTACTGGTGGTAAATGATGGAGAGTGGTTTCACAAGCTCATCTGCCAGCTCCCACATCACCTTGGGATGGATCCCATCTGATCCCATAGATTTATCGGTGTTCAAGCAGCTCAGCAGTCCCCTGACTGCCTCCTCTTTTCTAGTTCACAGAATCCTCACAGTGTTGTCAATTTAGAAATACAAGAGGGGTGGTTATGGACTCTCTAGGGGACCCAGGCACTGCAGAAGTCTCAGCTGTGGAAATTCCAGGGCCCACCATGCCCCTGGCCAAGAGCAAGGTAGGGTCTCTCAGTTTTCAGGTCCTTACCTTTACCCTGTGTTTGAAATCCATCTCAGAGGAGGGGTGACAGCCCACACCCTCCAACAGTGTGGTGACACTGGTGACACATTGGGAAGGACAATTTTCAGCATCCTCTGCACTCTGGTAGGCTGAGATTCAGCACTGACACTGAAATTAACAGGGCAGTTCAAATCTAAAGGCCTTATCTAGCACTGAGCAGACATAATTAACATAATTATATCTGTGATTGAATCCTTTTAAAAATAAGGTTGCAAACAACATTTTAGGGGTTATAGTTGCACAAAACCTGTGATTTCATAACTAGAACTAAGCTGCTAAAATGCCTTGGGAGACAGGTATGTCAGGTCTGTTTGAAAACCACTGCCCCAACCCTGTGAAAGCAGCTTCCTTTTCAAATTTGCTTTGCTTGAAGTTTGCCAAGATCTTGGCCTGGATGCCTTTAAGGTTCAACATCTGTTAAGTTCTCATTTTGTTCCAGTTACAAGTACCACTGACCTGTAGGTAGTAGTCTTCAATTCCTGAGCAGCTTCAGATTTTTGATTTCTGCCATACTCCCTCCCAGAGCAGTATAATCCACAGTTTTCTTGTTAATTCATGGCATGCCACTGAGTTCCACACCAAGGACTGAACTAAGTATGACTCACTAGAGCACAGAAGGTATTAACAGTGTCCTCTTGCTCTGGTATCACCAACCATCCAAAAATTGAAGTGCAGCCCTTCCAAGCAGCCACACCTGTAATCATGTCGTCACTGCCACAGCTACCTCAGGCTGGGAGCCCTGACATTCACACCAAATGTAAAGCTGAAGAACTAGGAAAAAAAAATTCATCCAGGCCAGGGAGGCAGCTGACACTCTGCAGCCCTGGAATAACCCAAGTATTGTCTAATTAGAGGTTTCACCAGCACTGCTTCAATTACTTTGAAGGAATTTTAGTTCCTGTATAGGAAATAGAAAAACATTACAAGAACGAATTGGAAAATTGCAGGGTTTTTGAAAATAAATTGTATTTATTTCTCAAATATTTCCAACAAGTTAGGCTTACATCACACAGTCCCTGCTTTCCAAGGACAGGATAGTTTATCTGCCAAGACATGTCTGTATTTCACTTTTGAAGAATCAAAATTCTGAGATGCATTACTGCACATTTAGCCAAGTAACTCTTCACTCTGCTCTCTTTATTTTTCCCAGCTGAAGCTTCAGAAGGTTGCATATCGTGTTTTCCTTATGTCCTCTTTCCACAGGTTTCTGTGGTTTTAGATAGTGACTTATGGAAGACGATGCAGAAAGGAAACCCAGAACTAACACTGAATAACTTAAGGTATTTCTGTATTACACATTTTAAAGAACACTTATACTGCTGTTGTGAAGGCAGCTAAACCACCTTGGTATCTGCCAAGCCTCCGCCAGATTACTTTTTTTTTCATATAGCACAGTATCCCTGCAGTGGCTGATTCAAAGCCCTTTTCTCATGAACAGACAGGTGTGTATTTTGTAAACAAAATTAAACAGCTTTATGGGGAGCTGTCCCCTGTGCCCATGAGGTCTTTAGTGACCGCGATCTCAGCCTGTGTTTTGAACTTGCCTCGATTAGCAAGAGCTCTTGTGAGGTGGAAGTGACGAATCTGCGGCTGGCAGACCGCTGGCGCTACCTCAGCGAAGGCAAAGCGCCGGCGAGGAGCTTGGAAGTCACCAAACTCCCCCAGTTCCCTCCGTCCCTGTCGCGAGTGCCATGAGCTCGGCTACAGCGGCTGCGGGGCCACCCTCAGGACCGGGTCGGGTATCGCGGCTTCATCCTGCCCTTGTGGGGCGGGAGCGGTTGCGGAAAGCCAGCTCTGCCTCCTCAATGTGGAAAGGGAAGGAAGGGACACGGAAAGTAGAGGAAAAAGGGGAGGAAGAGGAACGGGAAGAGGAAGCGCCCCCCAACGCAGCGTCCCGCCCTCAGCCCACAGCGCCGCCCCCTTCCGTCCGCCCCCGCGCGCCGCGATGACGCACTTCCTCCCGCCAGCACCGCTCCCCCGCCCCCGGGCCGGA
>WEIU01016508.1:157350-219351 GCA_013389925.1 Aegithalos caudatus
CGGCCCAGGCGGTGACGCGCCCGGAGCTCCGGCTCGCCCGGTCTCCCTTCCCGGCCTAGGGCGAGGTGGACAGCGGGCGCCCCGGCGAGCTCCGCGGACATGGTCTCGTTCGGTCGCGGTCGCTGAACACAACGCACTTAGGAAGAAAATTGCGACCCGGACGAGCTGTTTATAGTGGTAGTTCGCGGTGTTATGTAAAGTGAGCGTTGGCTGAGCTCAGGCCTTTAATGGAGAAGGCCTCTTTAACGACACCATCTGCTTCTAGAATAAAGCATTGTTCAGATACACTTAATCCTTGAACTAGGAACAATAAATACGCGTTTATTTGATAAAGAATCTTCTTTGTGGTACAAGGTTCATTCCGTTTAGTAGGGAACTAAAACTCGAGAACTGCTGCCTCAACATGAGGAAGAATTTTCGTTTAGTGGGACAGAGCACTGGAACGGCTGCCCAGGGAGGGCGAGGAGTCTCCCTCTCTGGACGCATTCAAGACCCACCTGGACGGATTCCTGTGTAACCTACTCTAGGAGCTGACCTTGCCTGGACAGGAGGGTTGGACTAGGGAATCCCCAGAGGTCCCTTCGTCCCTTCCAAACCTCATAGTCTCATAGTTCTGGGATTCTCTGAAATAACCACAGTTTCAGCGGTGTTTGGCTTGGGGTTTTTTTTTTTTTTGTGTTTTTTTTTTTTTGTTTTTTTGGTTTTTTTTTTTTTTTTTTTTTTTTTTTTTTTTTTTTTTTTTTTTTTTTTCTCTTTTTCTTTAATTTTTTTTTTTGGTTTTTTTTTTTTTGTTTTTTTTTTTTTTTTTTTTTTTTTTTTTTTGGTTTTTTGTTTTGTTTTGTTTTGTTTTCCCCATAGACTAAAGTATGTATTTACCCTGATCCCTTTGATTTATAGAGAGGTACCACCAGAATCTTGTATGTCACCTTTTTAAATCTGGTGTTACTGTGAACAATTTACAACTTACTGGCAGTTTCTCCAAAATGGCTTTTTCTTAGTAGTTGGGATTATATTTAAAATCGGTATTAATTGGTGGGGTAGGGATAAAAGTTCCTGATTGAGGGAAGAGTTATTGAAAACAGTCACGTGTCTTAGTGGCCAGTCTAGCCTTCAGAAATACTTAAAATCCAGCTGATGCCTTAGTGAAGTAGCTTTTTCTTTGTAGAATGTTAGTTTCTTATAAAACAGGTGAATTTCTGTATGTCTGGGCCTAAAGGGTGTTGTGTAAATTTTATAAGAAATAAATTTTATTTTGGTGGGTGGGATGTAAAGTAGTCAGTTTCTGCCTTATTAGGTCAATTTCCCCAACTTCCCTCTGTGTTCCAAGTTGGTCAGGCTAGTAAATGTACATGAAGTATGTTTGCGCGAGAGGCTGTTCAGAATGGTTCCGTTCATCATGAGATGAAGGCTGCAAAGAAGTAAGAATATGCCACAGCTAAATTTTGTTAATGCTGGTGTGTAGCATGTTCCAGATTTCATTTCCCCACTCCAGGATGTTTTCAATAATCCATTGATGTTTCATCATAGCTGAATTAATCTGTTTGTTAAAGTCGCATGTATGTTTCTGTAGCTTGTAAAGTGGTACTGTTTAACTTCAACCATGCTGACTTTGAGCTTTATTTTCTTTTGCAAGAGAGACTTTGATTAGCAAAAGGTTGAGTTGCAGTCCGTATTCTGCATTCTGCATAGAAGTAGCAGGTGTAATACTGTTCTGCCATATCTCAGAGGGGTTTAGCATTCCCAAACGTGAATTGTTTGCAGCCTGTGTAAAGCACAGTAGTCTAACCTGTGACTTGGCACTTGGTCCACACTAAAGTTCTCTGTTTTTTGCCCATTATTATTACTGTGTTCATGTTGGGTGCACTTCAGAATCAAAAACAAGCTCTTCTAGGTTGGGTTAAATTTTTTTTTTTATTATTATTTTTATTTTTATTTTTTAATACTGCCCCATCCTCTTGGTGAAGGCCTCTGGATTCTGATTTCCTGCAAATCTCAAATTTTGTTCTGGTCAATTACCTTCCTTCCATCGATTTCCTTCACTTTTAATAACACCTCTTTTTTCACCTGGCAGTGTTTCTGACTCCTACTATTGCCATTTCCAGATCTGAGTGTCTTTAGCAACACTGCCATGGAGTTTTCAGCACAGAGGCTCCTACTCACTGCCTTCAGTGAGCCTGGCTGTGTCTGGCATGGCTTGAGGGATCCAAATCTAGTGTCCCTGGAAGGAGGAGCAGCACATGGGGCACCCACACTGCAACCTGTGCTGGCTGAAAGGCCTGGAACTTAGCTTGCAGTGTTCTGAGGGTTCTGAATGTGCCTTGCTGTTGGAAACTGAAGCTGGGCAGAGGTTGGATTGCAGCTGCCTTCCCTGGAAGGGAAGAACAGAGTGGGGCGCTGATTGTAGGAAGAGAGGGAGGGTAAAGGCAGTGCAAGGTTTCAGACAGGGGCTTTAGGAAGCTTTGTGTACTTGGTGCAGTGCAGTTGAAACGTGGCTGTATTGCCTTTAGGCCAAGCTTAGCTCCAGGAATTTTGGGCCCACTTTACTATGTTGATCAGGAGCTTCATCTGTGTCATGTAGGTTTATGTTATTGTAACAGACAGGAGCAGGAGGACAAAGAAATACAATGCAGCCACAACTCTGGGAGTATATTTTAAATTCTTGCTTTGAATTGTTAACTGTGCTGGGCCCAAATTAGTCCTGAAAAACCAGTTGAATCATGTGAGGATTTAAAATCTGTCAGGCCCCTGGCAGACTTCTGGCAAGGCCTCCATGGTGCTTAACAAACCAGAATTTCCAGGGTCGGCTTCTGGAAGCTTCTGGAATACCAAACTTTTAGCCCTGTCTGTGTCATAGAAATGCACTTTTGTAGACTGAAAGGCTGCATCTGCCCCTATTTGCCAGAAAATTCCCGGGCAGACTCTTCCCAGCTTAAGGTGTCAGGGTTACAAAGAGCTCATGCTTGTACCTTGACATTTTGGTGGTCCTTAATTAATGTATACATCTAGCTTTATTTCAGTTGTGGTGGTTGTTTCATGTGCTTGCTAACAAAACCTAAATTCCCCATTTTTTCACCCACTTTATAAATACTTGCCAGGCATCAATTTCATCTGAAGATCCTGTAACATTTGCTTTGCCCCTGCATTAGTTGCCTTCTGATCTTCTAAGGTTAGAACATGCATTTCACACTTCCAGTTAGTGTTTCTAAGATACATACCCCAGTCTGCGATGCATTTATTATGTTACATGAATATGGATCTGGTCTAAGACTGAGCTGTGGAAAAAAGATGTCTGTGTTGTCTCTGTGACTATAGAAAATATCTCAAAACCAGTTTGTTCTGGTTTCTTAATGGTAGTTTTGTCCACTTTGATTTCTTCCTCTCCTTGTCTTGTGTCTGATGTGGTGCATCATGAAAATTCCTGAATGCTAAAGACAAAAGTAAATGCTTTAGTAAACTTTAGTATTTAAAAAAAGAGATGTCACTGAATGCAGTGCTGAAAGAAGGTTTTTCTTGCAGGATCCTGTGGGTTTAACATCACAGGAGGAGCCATTTTAGAGAAACATCTCTAAGAGTAGACAGAATGCGTACAAGTATTGGTGAAGGAAAGCTTCTGAGTTCGTAATGCAGTGGTTTAATGACACAGTTGCAAATAAATTATAATTTAGGTGTATCTCCAGGGCCAGTAAGTTCCAGGTATACCAGTAAGAAGTTCAGGTGAAAAATGTGTCAGTCCAACATTTAGGAAATAGTCCTGTGAGGAAGGAGTGGTAATCATTTCTAATCTAAAACATTTAATTCATCTAGAGTTTGGAGCCCAGATTATGTTGGCATAGGGCAGTACTTATAAAAGTACCCTTTTTTGGTCAAGATGAATACGCTGGGCTATGCTATCTGCTCATAGTGATCCAAGCTTAAAGGACACAATTCTTTCAAGGGTTTTCACTGTTCAAGTGGTTTAGTGTAAAATAGAAGTAGTCAAGGCATTAAAAACAAACTTAAGAAAGTGCAAGGATTGGTAAGATGAAACTACAGTTCCCCGAGTGAAGGGATGTGTTAGTGAGGAAATGATTTTAAAAGTTGTTCTCTGCACGTGTAGCTATAAATAAACTTCAGGGAAAAAAGCCTTAGACTAAACCAATCTGTAAATTATCAAACTGGGCAACTAACAGTGCTTGTTAAGTTACATGTTAATATATTCAAAATTTTATTCACTGGGTGTGGTACAGGCCGGGCTGTGCTAAAGCATGCAACACCCAGACAAACCCACCAAATACTGGCTTCTGTCTTAATGTCCATAAATGCCCTTTTGGATATTGAAGCAACTTGACTAAACTAGCCATTAAAATTCCTGTCTTTTTGTTTTGTATACCGCAGCCTACATGTCTGTTTTGTAGAAGGTCTTATTTCATAATTTGGGGTTGTCTTTGAAGCATCTTGAGCTGGCCACTTCATGGATATAACAGTTGTTTTAAACACACTTCCTTTTCACTGCACAAGATCCATTTATGAAAACAAGAGAATGCCTTAAATAATTATATGTATTTAGTCTTGCAAATAATTTTAACGTGTTTAGGTATTTTCTTAGACACTTTGGAGTTGTGGAGATTTATTCAAGAGGCCTGAGGAAACTTGATTTTAGGAATGCGGTATTAACCAATAATCTTCCCTTGGTGGAAGCAAATACTAAAAATGAACTTTATTTCCTCTGGTTTTGTTCCTTCAGGTGTTCTTTATGGATTCAGAGTTGGGTTTTGTGCAGTTGATGTATTCTGCAGGAAGGAACTTGTAGATTTCTTCCTAGAAAACTTGGGTTTAGGTCTCTTCAGATTTTGGAAAGATCTTTTTATACTCCTAGTATCTGTGAAACTTCAAACCTATTGCTGTTTGTTAATGTATAAATAATAAGAGAGTAGTTGTGAACTGGTGTAGGTGGTAATAGTTTGTAGAAGCCCTAAGTGCTAAAATAATTCCATGACCTTCAAAAAGTTGTTTATGGGATAGGATCCAGACGATGTAGAGATCTACTGACCATAGTTTAAAAAAGCATTTTTATCATCTGTGTGCAGTATTTTTTTCAGGTAGTAAAGAAAAGTTAAAAGCCAGTATCTGAATAGATTCAGTTTGATGGTATTTAAGCTGGTCTTAGGGCTGCTAAAACCTGATGGTTTTGCATCCTTTTTTCTTCATCTGATCCTGAAACCAGGAGGTTGAACCATTAGATAGATAGTTAATCACTTTTCTAACAGGATTATTTTTCTGTTGATTTAACTCCCTGAACTGGCTTATTACAGGATGAGCTTATCTGAAAATGCTTATCTAGGGGCAGGATAATGGCAGTGAGCACCCAAGAATGGCATGTTCACAGTTTTGGATACTGGCTGTTGTGCAAGCAGTACAATACATAACCAAAAGTTATGTTGACCTTGAACTGTGGTGATAGCAGGTGTAAGCACAAAATGCAGTTAACATCAAGTTCTCAAAACTGGGATCACGTCTTCCTGGCTGGAGTTGAGTTAGGTTAAAAGTCAAACTCTTGGTTCCATTTTGCTGTGTGCTTGCAGTAGCTGTTAGTCCTCGCATTGGGTGTTTGCTCACACACCCAGTTCTGGCAAAACGGTCCAGAAAATTCTATGTGTTGATTCCTCCAGGATATTAGGTGTGATTATTTATGAAGATGCAATGAGGCCTTATTTTTGCTCAGGTAGAACCTGGACACTGATTTGCCTGCAGTGCAGTGTGTCCCTGAGACGTGGGTGGCTTTTACCTGTACTGGAGGTAGAAGGGGACAGGAGGGGGAGTTCTCACTGGCTCTAGGAAGTTGAGCATTTTCTTTTATGTAACTTAAGGTACAAGCAAGTCCAGGCAGTCCAGTTTAAAACTGTGATCATCATAGAGTTATCTTCAGTTCTGTAGGGTGCCTAAAATTTGTTTTGAGTAAGTCTCTTGAATGGAGAACTTAATCTGCTGCTGCTAAGCAATTATTTTCCAACTTAGATAAGCAGTCCTTTTCGTTTTCCAATAAAATAATAGTGCTTGCACAGGTTGAGTCATGGATGAAACATACAAAATCAATTCAGAATTGCTATGGTTGTGCATCTTATCCCCATCTATTTTTTCCTGAGCTGTTTCTGCCTTTCTGAGTTTATGACCCTGTTTCTGCATAGGTTATATCAAATTCCTGGAAGTCTTAACTCAGCTGCTACTGCAGTGAGTCTTGCTGCCACTGCTTTTTTTGCCCTTTTTTTAATGGAAAAATTGAAAGATTGGAAGAAATACAACTAAACTATTGTTATAATAGTTGAAAGGTGTTTCAGTGGCCCATTCCACTTTATCTTGTTTGAAAATCAGTACTTACAGTGCAGGACCTGGTGCTTTTTTTAGGGTGGGGTCCTTTTTATTGTAGCAGGCATTAATGGTATATCTGCCAGGCATTTCTCTGTAAATGTATCCAGAATAATTTATTTGAGACAAGTAGAATTCTCTGGGATGGTTACAGTGAGAGGCAGTGCTGCCCACTGATGTTGATGCATTGGAGTTAGTGCTTTATTGAATAAGCAACATTTCAGCTTTAGGTCACTAGTAGATGTAGCTTACAGAAATAGTTTTAAACTTCAGAAATTTCAGCTTCAGTGCTGTTTCTGGAAGCTGAATTCTGTTTATGTGTGTCATTTAGGAAGAAATTAAACCACTAGTTCATTTTATACTGTTTTACATCTTCAGCCTGTATCAGTTTAACTACAGCCTGGTACTACAGAATCAAAATTTTGATGGACTTAGGGATGTACTACTATTCATATGGCAGTTCATAAATTTACTACTTTAGAGCTGACAGCTTTGACCTACTTTGATTTTTTTAATCAAATTAATTTTATAGTAGTGTACTGTGGGACTTGATATTTGCCTTCCAAGGTACACTGCTTTGCAATAATTAGTGTTAAGAATTGCTTGAATTGCTTGAAAAGTGAATCAAAAGGAATAATGGTTGCTAAATTCCTATAAAGCCCAGCCAACTGATTTTTTCCCTTTATTGCATCTGCCACTATGTGTCCATTTAACAGTTCTGCAACATTTTTGATTCTTTTTCCATTTTTATAAATAGTTTTATTAAAAATATCATTAAAGGAAAATGCTTTGAATTATATCGTGCTAATAGAACTGACACAAAAACTGATAATGCTGAAAAATATTCAGAACTAGTGTAGTTACTTTCTTCTTCTCATTCTAGAGTGAGGGCACCTTTGAGAGAGAGGGGTGTTGATTCTCTGTGTTGTCTTTTTCAGCTTCAGCAGGATGTATTGACCTGTGCTGGGGCAGGGTGACTGGACCAGGTTACCACCCACTGTGGTGCCTCCAGCCTGCCCCATCCTGGGATTCTGGGACCCACACCCACTAATAAAAATTTAAATCAGTTCCATGAAATAATCTTCTAGCAAATGACAGGTTTTGTTTGTTGGTTTTTTTTTAGAATTTTCTGAACAGTAAATCAGTCCCACTGCACTATACATTAGAGATGAATTTTCTAACAGTAATTTTGTAGTGAAATTGTAAAATTTCACCAACAAGGTCTTACAGTAATGATTTAAGGATTATATTGTTACATCTCACAAAGGCAAGAATTTAGTTGATGTGGTTTAATCAGTTATCTACCTAAAAATGAGCCAGGTTTGGCAAGTTAGTAAATAAGTTGCTTCCAGTACAGGTCAGAACAATATTTCAGGCTCAATAATAAACTTGGGATAATTTAGGGTTGTAACAGTCATGTATTTTGAGGGTGTCTGTATGTGATCTTTTATTGTACTGTAATTTTTTATTCTACTTTGTGTTAATACTCTTAGACCTAGGAGAAAAACACCTGAAAATCATAAAGCAAGTTATTTCCAAAAGTGTTTGAAAGAACACTTAAACCTTAACCATACTGGTAACTATGTTAACAAGCTTGTATTGAATTTGGTAAAGCTTTTAGCCTCAAAAAAAAGCTTTTAAAATTCAATAGGAATGTCTGAGTGTTTTAAAAAAATGGTTTTAATGCCAAAGCTACAGGAAGGCATAAGATTGAGAGATCGAAAGAAAGTGGACAAAGAAATTGTGCTGGGATAGTGTGTCTGTTTCTGCTAAACCATCATCTCCTATAGTTTTCTTGTTAAATATGTGATAGATACCAAATGCCTGCTGTTCTCCATGTGCAGAATGACTCCTGCAGTAACCTGGATTTGTTTGCCTGAGCTCTGTAATAGAAATACTGGGCTGAATTTACTTTTTGCATCTTAAAAGTTCCAGGTTGGTAAAAATGTTTCAAATTCATAGTGCAGTAAATATTCTGGCAAACTGAAATTTGTTTTCATGTTTTAGAGACATTGAATTGGTTTACTGTAACATTTCGGTTGATGTCCATAACATGTAAAACTTGTGCTAAGTGTGCATTATTTTCCTGGGACAACTTGTTTTCCAGTTGAATTCCAGTTTAGAAACTCCATCTTAAAAACTGAGCTTTGGAATGTTACACTATTGGAATGTTATCTTTAGCTTGACTGTGTAGGTGGGACAGAACTTTTCAAACACTGCTTGTGATCTCTTATGTCTTCTTTTTAATTTTTCTAGACTGCTGAATATGTCCCAGAAAAAGTGAAGAAAGCTGAAAAGAAACTAGAAGAAAATCCATATGACCTTGACGCTTGGAGCATTCTCATTCGAGAGGCACAGGTTTAGTGATATAGGATTACATTTCCTTATCTATGGTCCACTCACACTATTTGGTTCTGGAGTAAAATCAGCATATTCATTTACATAAATCATAATATTGTAAATGCTGTTTTGATTTTCAATTTTTAGAATCAGCCTATAGACAAAGCACGGAAGACCTATGAACGCCTTGTTGCCCAGTTCCCCAGTTCTGGCAGATTCTGGAAACTGTACATTGAAGCAGAGGTTAATATTTTTACATTTTTTCTTATATAACATTTCATAGGATTTTAAGTTTATATTTTCAGAAGCCTGAATAAGATAGGCACATAATATCTAGGGGAAAGGGGATTTTAAATATGCCTTGCCTTTATTTTGTAAAATAGGTACAAAGGAATGATTAAAATGAATTCTAAAGTATTGGGTCTTTTATGAGTTGATGATTGTTGCATTATGGAATTGCAACAACATTAAAACTATTTCAATGGTATTGGAGTGCTTTAGCCTTTTATTTGCTTGTCGTGTCAATTTATTGCCTCCCGTGTCATTTACTTAGAGGACTTTTTTTTTTATTTACCACATACAAACTAATTTGAGTGACTTTCTCTGAATATTTGGTTCTTTTGGCTTTTTTCCTTTTTTGCTTTCTTAGGAAATTGAGTGTTTCTGTGAACAGTGTTGGCAGGGAGGGTGTGGGGACGGAAGCTAATTTCTGGAATGAAAATGCATTACCCCAACTCAGTAGCTTTTAAAAATCCCAACAAATTGTGATTGTTTCCATAATTGAGTAAGACTTACCACTAAGTTCATTTGAACTGTCTTTAATGACATGCCATGAAATTCCCTGTATAATCATGGGGTAGTGGGAGTGGTGGTGATGTTCATTTTGTTGATGCCTTTCTGTAGCTGTTATGTAATAATAATACACATGGTTTCTGTAGGCATCTTCCAGCTGCACATTTTCCTTGAGACAGATTTTCTATATGCTAAACTTCAGGGGTGGGGACCTGTATTCTGTAGGTGAAAAATGAGCTCTCTTTTTCTTCCATTTGGTGTGAAGTTTCATTACATAGTTACCATATCTTATTTTACATTAAATTACGTATCCAGAAATGTCTGGCAGTAAATTTTGAAGATAAGGGAAATTGGGATCACCAGAATCTAGCAATTTTTGTATTGCAGTTTACAGTAAGATGCTACAGTGCAAAATAGTGCCATCTAAACTGAATGCTACTAAATTAAATATAGAGAGTTTTCACTATCTTCTTTCCAGCAGTTTGTAGCGGTGGTTGGAATGTTGGTGGTTAGTCATGTTTGGGAGAGTGCAAATGGACTAACATACAAATACATATTTTTCCTTTTTGGACCCTGCAGTCAAATCCATTAGCCTCTTGTACCCTGAAACGTTTGCTACATGTTCTAGTTTTCGGAATCTAATCTAATTTCATAGTTGCATTAAATTACCTGATTTCTATGCTTTTTAAAAACCTTTATCTTTCCCATGCCTCAAATTTAAGGGTCAAGTAAGGCCATCTCAGAAAGGCAGTACTATACTGTACATCCTTCAGCAGAAAGTCCTGTTATCAGCATAAAGCTTCCTGTTCTTAAACCATGAAGTGACAGACATCACCTCCCCTAATTCATAATCTAAGAGTATTTAGAAACCTTAACAGTGGCAAAGCTTGTAGCAGTCTAGAACTTACCTGTTCCTTCAAGGAGAGCAGATCAACACCTCACCAGTTACAGGTACCAGGGGGCATGAGGTAAAACTGAGAGGGAAAGAATTGTCATGACCATCACTGGTTCTTGTGTGTCTGCTTATTAATGCACGTCAAATAATAGAGAAATGGAATTCTGTTACTCAAAACAATGGAAAAATAGTAGCTGTAGATTTCTGGTAGACTTTACACCTGAAGAGGATTATATTTGAAAGAAATGTAAGAGGATAATTTTTAGAGATCTATCTTTTAACGTAACAGACAAATTTTTAAAATCCCAGTTATGATTTAATTTTCTGGTTACAGCAACATATTACAGTTGATAAAGTGGCCAATTTACAAGCAAAGAAATATGCTTTTCTCTTGTTTTTTTTAAGAATATGTGGGCATATATAGCTACAAGTTGAAATAAGTTATTTCCAAATTCTTCTCTAAAAAAACCACGTTCACACAATTGGGCACTGTTGTCAGTTTTGTTTTCAGTTGCATATTATTTGTACTGTCCATCTGTGTGAATTCAAATCAAAATGCTTTATCAGATGTTCTTTTAACACTGTGGTTAAATTAAGACTTCAGTTAATTTTTGAAGGCTACTGAGTAGAGGAACTCTATTTAGGCTTCTTTTATTGCAGCCTTAAGATGTACAAGGAGTATAAGGAAAGTATTTTCCAAGAGGCTTTTTTCCTTGGCAATTTTAGTAGTCTTCTCCTGCTAGAAAGCTTTTCAAAAGTATAGAACTTTCTAGCCATGACTTAGTAAAATAAACCTGTGGTAGGTCTCCAGCATTGCTTTTTATTTACTTTTGCTGCCTCATTATTGAAATCTGAAAATTGCAAAATCTCAGTCATCTGTTACTGGCATTTCGTCTGATGTCAAAACAAGTATTTTACTCTTTAACATGAAAATGTTTCCTCTTTGCATTCCAGAAAGACAGAGGAGGGGGGAAGTGGAGGTTCTGTTCTGGCAGATTGTCTTTCACTAGAGAATTTTGCCCTCTGAAAGACATAAATCAGAGCTGAATAATGTTGCCTAGTTGTGGTCTATTGGAAGATGAGCCAGGTTGAGGGTTATGAAAATGGCCTTACAAAAAAGAAATTAGCCCTTCAACAACTATACTCTCAAAGTTGTTAAGTCTTTAAATTCCCATTTGTCTGACTTAACAAATATGTTCTCTTTAGTGACTTCCAGCCTTCAGTAGAAATTGTTGATAAACTATCTGAATAAAAACTGCATGTGCCAGTCCCTTTTGTAGTGTAACTTCTAAGTGCAGGCCTTACTGCTGTGATTACCTCTTGGTTTTATGACTGTGTCTGTCCAGCTCACTGACTGTTCTGCTTTATGTGTATGACTGTGTTCCTTAGTGGAATACAGTGGAGAGCAGTGCTCAGGACTTTGTGTATCATCCAGCTCACCACAACTAATACACAGAGCATGCTGAAGTAACCAAATTCTTCACATTTAGCATTTTGTGTGCCAAGCACTGATTCATATGCTCTGCTCTCTGCATTGTGACTGGTTAGGTAGTCAGTAGAACATGGAGATTAATTAGGAAGAGCATGCTTTGAGAGTTTGTTAATGGGAATTACACTATTAAAGTTGAAATTCATGAAAAAGTTTGGATTCTTGCACTGGTTCTTATTTCTTCTGACCTTCAAAGAACTTAGAAATAATATAAGTGGATGAAACAGCTCCCAGTTCACTGTTTTTGGGTCATACTATTTGAACATCTAAGTAAAGTTTTGGATTTGATAAGTATTTAAGCAAGTAAAATAGTTAACTTGCTATTCTGCATCTTAAAATTTAGGGAGTGGAACAGTAGTGCTACTCTTCCCAGCCTCTTGTTTTCTCTAGTTACTTAAAGTACATTTTTCTCTTGATACCTTTCTTGTAAAAACCTCCTCTCAGAAAACTTGATGGGCATGGCAGTGCCTCTTTCACAGTTGTATAAAGGAGTGTCTAAGTGTCAGCTCCATATGTGCCATAATGTTAAATTCATAGATCACACGATCTGGACTTTAGCCTTCTCTACTGATGTGCTGTGTCTCCTTGGGTAAGTTATTTAACCTGTTTGTCATTATGAAACAGATACCTACCTACCTCACAGGGTTGTTGTGAGGCTGCTTTAGTCATTAAAGTGCTTTTGGCACCTGGAAGGTGCTACAGAAATGTGAAAATAAATCCAATTGACTACCTCGGGATCCCGTAGACCCAGCTGTATGTTACTATTTCCTTTATCACTTTGACTGTTTGAACCATGTTTTAGATACAGAAAGCCCTGGTAATGCTTTTCGTGCTCATGAAGGAACATTTACTTTACCAGTGTCGTAAATGCTTCAGTAGTTCTGAAGCAAGCATTTGAAGTTGTCATTTGTTTCTCTGCTAGTTTCCTTTGAGTAATCACCAGGTTGAAAATCCTCTTAGGCACATTTGTTAAACTGTATTCACATATTTGCAACATTTTATTAATGATCTAAGGAATTTTTAATTCCAGTTATTGTGAATGGAAACTTTCCTCTGTAATTGTCCTGAATGCTTCAGGCCAGTTCACACCACACCTTTTATCTTTTTTTATTGGGCATGCAACATTATATCCTGGTCAAAAGGTTGCCGTAATTAAAGACAAAAAATCATATCCAGAAGACAGTTGTGACAAGTAGCCCTAGTCTAGAAACAATAAATACGAAGCTGGTAACATGCATGTAAAAGGTTTGGCTGTTAATATGTATTTTTTTGTCTTGCTAATTTTGCAAGTAAGACTCTTGTGTTATTGCTTGTCCTAAAGAAATGCAACCAAATACATTTGTTTAGATAACTTCTATTTCATATGGACACTTTGAATTTTAAATGTCTTGGTAACAAACCAGATGCTGTATGAGGATTCAGAGGGTGGGACCACAGCATAGGGTTGATTGTTTTGCATTTCATCATATGCAATACATCAGTATCTTTAATCCATGTAATTCACACTGGTGTGGATACTAGTCAGAATGTATCATTTAACATACTTGTATATGAAAAATGTAAATAAAACCATTTAGAAAAATGATTGTTTTTGTTTAAAATGTCTGTGTTTCTTCAAAGCATTTTCTTCCCCTGTTTTACTTTAGTCTGGTTATGAATTCAGAAAAGATAATCTTGTATATATCACCAAAATTATTCTGCTTGGGAAAAATGGGAACTGACTTCTGTCAGGGTGAAGTTGGAGTGATCAGAAGTCAAAGTAGAATAGACTTCTTGGCTGAGATTCTGTTTAGTGGTACTTTTAACTGAAAAAATTGTGTGTTATCACCAGCTGATCTTAGTGAATTTCTTAATGGAAGGCATCCCCATGGTAATCCATGCCCACTCCACTAGCTAGCCACATTTCTTATGGTAAGCTTCTGCTTTGAGAAACTGCTGTACAGGTGCTCTGTACAAATACCTATATTGCACAGTCTTGACCACCTCAGTCTGAGATTTTCAACTTTTTTTACAACTGTATTATTTATGATCTTTTCTTATTCATGTGTGGACTTGTTCCATTCCTGTTAATAAATGTTGTTCTGTCTGTGTGATTATTGTAGACTTGCACTAGAAAATGAATGCACCTTCTTTCCTGTCTCTTCTGCTCAAAATGTCAATACAGGTGTGTACATCTTGCATAGTTCCTCTGGTCCTACAAACTGTGTAATATCAGAAAGTTGCCCACATGCTGACATTTGTAGTTTGAGAAGATGCACGCGGTACAATGCTAGTGGGTTTCTTCATAATTCTGTTTTCTGTATTTGGTCATTAAAAATAATACAGGGAAGTATTAGGAAATTTTTGAAGTGGAAGTAATGCCTAATGAAGAGATTACTCTGAACCCTCTAGTGTGTTGCTGTTTACACTTGAATAAACACAAACTACTTCCTGTTCTGTTGTATTCTTTCCATGTGGGATGACAGAAACATATCCCTGTTAGACATGTTAGCTATGTATTCTTGTTCACAACACTTCTAAAGTCTCACTTTCAAATGTAACAAGGACAGTGAAAACTTATTGTGTACTTTCTTTTGTTGAAGTCATTTGTTGATTCGTCGTTAATATTTTGAGGGGGGAGTCTGTGTCAGGTCAGGCACAAACTTGGGCTTATGTCTGAACCTGAAAGAACCAGAAGTAAAAACGGAGGTTTCTTGTGTAGCTTTTATTTGTTATGGATTGGTTCTCCATCTGCTTGGGAGAGGGAAACTATAATTGTAATTTCTTACTCTTCTACATCTCTTCCAGCTGCCAGCTGTTTGAGTTTCCTGATGTTCTTTATTCAGATTTTGAGAAGTGTGGTGGTTGAGAGAACACTTTACATTAAACCTTCTCTGCTAGTACTACTACATAAAGTAATATGTGACTGCTTGCTGCAGAATGTCTTTACAGACTGTGGGAAGGCTTTGGGTCATGACTGACTGCCATGAAATCCAGAGACTTTTGTTAGCTGGAAGGTCTGTGGAAGTAAGCTCTTCCCCATGGCATTCTTGTGTTCTATTAGTACCAGTGGTCTTAATATACAAGTGTGAATTGTGTTCCCCCCTCATTTTTCTCTTGATTTTTCTCACCACTGGCTTCAGTGTGTGGGTGCTCCGTATCCAGTGACAGTTTTGGACTTCAGCAATGGCATGTTGTGTACCTAGTATCCTATGACTTTTTTTTTTTTTGTTTCTTACATGAAAATTCAAAAGTGAGAAGGAATATGTATTGGTCTATAACTGTATAACATTGCACAGGTAGCATTTGCCTTGTGCACAGTATCTACATGTAGTTAACTACACATGAGGAAATCTGACAGTCATTTGAATCTGATCTGTATTAGGGTTTAGCTGGTTTGGTAATGGCAAATATCCATAATACAAAAACATGGGAGCATTTCCAGGGATCATTGGAACACTGTAAATGTTCCATTTTAAGGCTAGACAGGCAAGTAGAAATGTGTTCTTTTTTAATTGAGTTTGCACACAGTTTTCAGTAATAACTTCTGTAGAGTCCTGTTGCATCTTGAGACAAGACTGTTCATTAGACCTCAGTGTTAACCTGAAGTGTAAACAGCTGGGCTGTCTCTGTTCCCTTAAAAGCAGATGGGACAAGCCTTAATCTTACCACCAGTTCCAGAGAGCACAGGCTGCTGCTCTGTTGGCAGGTGTTGTAACCAGTGCTCTTGCAGGTTGCTGGGCTCAAGGCTTTCAGAGCTTTAATGTCTCTGGCGTACTTCAAAAGGAGAAGAGTTAGTACGCTGAGGATGTGGTAATTTTACTTGTGCTTTCACCCTGGCTCTGACTTTCACCAAAACAGCTTCTACATACGTTTAAGTTACACAGGTTTTATCCTTAATTCAAAGTATTCCTCTAAATCAGCTAATTTGAAAACTTTAATATTGTAATGGAGAATCTAGTGTCCTACCTCTGATTCCTGAGATAGCTCTGGATGAAATTTACAGATTCTAATGAGGACAAGATACTCTGTCCAGTTCACCATAGTTTCCATTAGTGCTTGAAATAGATGGTCAGAAATAACCAGTGTGTGAAACCAGAAAAAGAAACTACTGTACATTCTTGCTGTAAACAATCTGATACTTCTGTATTGGTTTTTGTGAGAATGAATACATTGCTTAAAATACATTTCACATCTTGCATTTGGACTAAAATAATGCATAGTTTTTCAACCTGTAGTGTTTTGTATATCCAGACTGCAACAAAGTCAACTTCCTTCAGCTGTTGTTCAGCCTCAAAGTATAGGTTTTCAAACACAGATTTTACTAAAATGAACTCTCAATTTGAAATTTAGATTTGCAGAAATGGGGGGGCAGATGTGTAGTTGTATATGTGCTGTTCTGCAGATAAAACAGATATGAAGTTAGCATGTGAGCTGACTTCATTGTGTTCAGTTGAACTGCCTTTAAACATCAAACTATGTTTAAAGCGTTCTCTTAATTTAGGATTTTGATTATTTTAAGATTTGTGGTTAAATGAAGACTTACTGTAGCTTCTATGCCTGTGGATTACTCAGGAATGTCTCGGACTGTATATGTGCGTCTGTGTTGATTTGTGTATATATATGTTCAGATAATAAGGTCGCATAGCATAAATAATCTTTTTAAATCCTAGAGTAGAAATAGGAGCGGGTGAGTTTATCAGTGGAAATTGTCTATAGGTAGTTTACTCAAGCTATGTAAAAGTTTATAGATACTTAAAAATAACATATGTAGAATATATTCAGAATTTCAGTGAAAAGTATTTTATTTATCTGCAGCTTCAGTCTGAGTGCAAAAATATGACTTAGTGCTGTATGGAAAGGAGTGGGAAGATAGAGCTGGATTTCCTCTTGATTTTAGTTGTCTTGATCACAGTATTGGCCTGCCTTTTCTCCATTCCTGCCTACACATGACAGTAGTATTTTGGTGTGCTTTTATGGGCAGATGCAGGAACATGTTCACTGTAGGAATTGTGAGCTCTCAGGTATTGCTGGGGGCTGTATCTTTCAATGTGTGCTTGCAGTTCATCTTGCAGATGAGGAGGAGGTCCCAGGAGGCCTTGGCAAGAAGCTATCGTTGCATAGCCCAGACATGTTCTTTCAGTGCCATAATTGCACTGATTATTTCAGGGCAGCAAGGAGACTGGGGGGAGATTTCCCTAGTAATGAAATGTAACTGCTGATTTTATCTAAAAATAAATCTCAAATTAATCCCATGACAAACTTTCTAACGTAGTTGCTGCAGAAGAAATCTGGTACTCTTGCTATCTCTAAATTACGCTTGTGCAGTTGAATAGCTGCTGGTTAGTAATGGTATTGCATTTGTAAAGTATGCAAGCACATTTAACAGACTGTGATGGGCCCTATGTTGTAGAAACAGTTCTGAATTAATTTCTTTTAAACTTTCCGTGAAGCATGGTTTAGTTAGTCTCTATAGGTTTCTCTTTGATATTGTATCACAGATACTTAGAAGATTGCATTACAGCATGCAGGAGCTTGAGGTACAAACAGCCTTACTATTGATGTTAATAACAGCAGGGGCTAGAATGAGAGTAATTTCATATATGTAGGCTTGCAGCCACTTAAAGGTGTTAAGCATTTCTAATATACAATTAATACAAGCCGGAGAGGAGTTGACAGTAAATAAGTTTACAAAAAATTGCTTTTGTAATACATTTGCTTTTGTAAGCTTAGCTTGCAGTTTTCCTTCCACCAGCTATGTCAATTGACCCCTTCCTAAGGTTTTCCATGGCGTTGCAGTAATTAATAGTTTTAGTTACAAGCAGTGTGCTTTGGAAATGTCCCTGCACAACCTGACAGTGCTGACAGGTTCATACGTGAAGAAACACTTCCTTCATACCAGATCAGAACAGCAGGTCCTACACTGAGAGCCTTTGTATAGCAGGTTTCATTTCAGTGGGGGAATTTTGTCATTCTGGTCCTGACTGTGGCTTTGAGAATTTTAAATTTTGCCTAATTGGAGAATTGTCCTATATTGTCTTACTCTGTGTGAGGATGGCAAATAGTTGGATAAAAAGTGACTAAGGGAAAGTACAGTTCATTTATAGTAAATAATGTAAAGTTCAAATGGACTGGTTGTAAGTAGACAGGGACAAATGTTTAAAAGTACACATAGGAGCCCTGGAAAACCCTACTAGCTATTTAAGGTTTTCTTTGTAAAAGTGCACTTTTAAAGTAGTCCCAGATGCATGACTTGTTGGTCCAAGTAACCCAAAGAAGTGCAGTGGGTGCAAGATAAATACAAGAGCAGGGTCATCCTTACTTCACCCCCTAAGAAAGAAGTTGCTGCCCTTGTACCTTACTTGCCCATGACACTTGTCCACCAGTTACCATTGCCCAGGGAAATGGTAGCAATAAATTTAGCTCGACTGAAATCCTGCACAGAAGTACTTGAGCAGCATGGGCAAGCATCTCAGAATATTCCACAGTATTTACTCTTGGTAAAATATCAGTTCTTGTAAGCCTGAGCAGGAAACAGACTGTATTATTTATTTATTGTTAAAGGATAAAACTTTTAAGTTCTCCCATGTAAGATGTGACTAAACTTAATTCAGGCCTCAATTCAGGGAATTCAGTTTCAGATTGGTATGCAGAAGCACATGATTTTTGTATGTGTACAGAATGGGTATTGAAAGGGAAGTACTGTGGAACTTTAAAATTAGCTGACAAACTTGAATTCAGGAATATTTTTCTGGCTCTAAGCAAGTGGAGGTAAGTTTTGTGCTGGTAGTCTTAGCTGTTAAAAAATTACTGTTGCATTATCAGCTATTTACAAATGAAAAAAGGCAAAAAGTTAGATATAACATTTATTTATCATTTTACTGATGTTCCTGAAATTCAGGTTTACCCCTAGAAAATTTATGAACAAGGTCAGCTGTGGGTTTGTTAATTTGCCAGTGAGAAAAGTACTAGTGTTTGCAAATTATTAAATTTGATAATTCTGGTTGATCTTTTGTCTGAGTCAAATGAAGACCCTGCACTGAAGAAGTGTCATTAGACTTCTAGCCGTCTGTCATTTCTGCACAAGCTTCACAGTCAAGCGTTTTTCACTGCTCTTGGAGTGCACCTTTGTGCCTCTAATGCATAGAAATGTTGAGCAGCTGCTGAGTTGCTGCAGCTGCTTGAACCATATGGTGGTACCTGTGTTTGCCTCCCAGGCTGGCTGAGTTGCTGTAACTGTCCAGAAAATGCTGGTTTTCACCTGTGAGCAGAGATTTCTGCTGCAGTCTATACTGGAAGTCAGTTCTCTTCTCAAGTGCTGGCTGACTCAGTCAATCACAGAGGTTTGTAGTGCTGCTTCACTGTGTTGCTGAGCCTTCAGAGTGGATTTTTTAAGCCTGCTGCATCACCATGATGCCCAAACTGAGCCGAGCACCATTGCCAAGCACTTCCAAATCTGTGTTAAAGTTTGGACGTGGGGAGATCCACACCTTTTCTTGGGAACCTTGGCTGCCTTGCTGGGAGCTGCACCCTCTCAGTTTAGAGGGCTCACATTATGTTTTGGTAGCAGGTCTCTGTTCTGTACTTAGCAAAATATTTGCTGCCAGTGCTGGAGGTTATCAGTTAAGTTGATGTGTTAGTTACATGTCACTTTTACAGAGTGCTTTGGTATTGTCATGTGCTTGGTGTTCTTGTATCAAGCCTGCTCTTGGCATCCTAGCTTAAGGCAGCAAAATAGAAGAAAAAAGAGCTATCTGAGGATTTCTCATCTGCTTCTATGCAAATGAAATTAGCTGGGAGCCTTCATACCATTTTTAACACTATGCTTTAATTTTCTTTTTGCAGGGATTTGCAGCATTCTGTAATGCAACTGCTGTCTGAATGTATTCTGTATTTACATAATAATGCACCTAGCCTAGGAGTCAAAGTCAGGTCCTGAGTCCTGACTGTCTGAATCAAATAATTGCCTGCTGTACATCTACTGAAGAGGCTCTTTCCTGCAGAAGGTTTTAGAACACTTTACCATGAGCTTCTGAATGATCAATTATAGCAGAAAAGACCCAAAATGCTTGGTTACAGGAGCAGGGGAGAGAAGTATCAAACTGAAAAAATCTCTGCTGTCTCAAAACAGCAGTTCCCTACCATGTATCTCATTTCGCATGGCCAACACTTGGTGGTTATGGGGTGCAGAAGGAAACACACTTTTCCCTGTGAAAAGCAAGAAAGAAATGAGACTAATTGTACCAAACGGCTTTACTGCAAAGAAGCTGTAATTGTTAAGAATGTTCTCTAGCAAGGGGGACAGACGTGCCAGCAGTATTTATTTGTTGTGTACAGGTGTCTGTAAAAGTAGCACATTTCTGGTCAGTAAGCAGGTGTTCTTTCTAGCATGTGGGTCAAGGCTGACCCTTCTTTGGCAAGGCTAGGGGTTTCTTTTCATGACTCCAAAGTCAGAATCTGTAGCTTAAATCCATCACCCTAACTCCTGGTATTTCTTCTCAATATAGTGAGGGGAGGATAGGTGGGAGGAAACTGGGAGGTCAGTTGTGTTCCTTCTCTCTCTTGTTTAGGCTACAAGGGTTGTGAGTTTCTGTACTGCTTTTTTTCATCTTCCTCCTAGGAGGTGAAATAAGCTGCAAATACACCTACTTAGGCTGCGTGGGAAATGAATGTTAGTACATGACTGTTATATTGAAATCTGACATCAGGGCAGCTCTTCTCTCTGCTAACCCCCCAACACCATGAATTTCAGATAGGGACAACATAATGTATTGTCTTCACAACTCTTTTGTCTAAGAAGTGCAGCTGACTTAAAATGGTTTTAATCCTGTAATTCTGATAGCACGATGTGTATAGAAAAAAGCAGGAACCAACCTCACATAAAGTGTTAGTCATTTTGAGTTGACCTGTAAAATTAAAAGACTTCAGTGTAGAACTATCCCCTTTCACCTTTCAGTGGCAATGTCACCTACATTTCATTTCTAAGGCATGGGAATGTGTGATCTGTGGTTTTATTTTCCATATTCAGTGCATCTCTATGTGGCCAGTTATTCAAGTGTGAAGTCACTTACTAAGTTATCTAAGCACTAACGTGAACCCATAGATTTAAAAGTAGCTATACAAATATTTTTGTCTTGATCCTGGTTTTTGACTAAAGGGACTATGGCCATGGATAGAAGTTGAGCAGGCTTAGCTTTAACCTTTGAGGGCATGAAGCTGAAATTCAGGGAAGGAGAAAAGGAACCCACTTTAAAAACTCTACTTGGACAGTGTTTAAGGGGAAAAGCAGTATAGCATTTAAATATTCTGGAAACTTTAGAGGTTTGTAATACAAGCAGTCTCATTAGCTAGGATAGTAATTACACTCAAATTCAACTATTCTGGGAATAGTATCCAAAGTAGTTACGCAGAACCTATCAATAAAAAGTTTTTGGATCAAGTTTTTACTAAAAAGATTTGCATTGTTCATGTGGTTTCAGATTAGGTTTTTGGTGATCAGTCCAGATGTTGTAACTAGATATTGAGGAGACCCTGCAGTTAAACTACTGTCTTGAAGGAAACTATTTTACCACTGCATGCTATTTTTATAGTGAATTTTGTTTTCTCTTCATTGCCAAAAGACAGAAATCTGGGTGTTTAGTTCTGAGATTGACTCTTCAGATAAAGTCTTTTCTAATACTAATTTAATATTATGGATGAGATTTCTAGGTAACTGGTATTAGGAATATGTATTCTCAAAAAGAACATGGGGGAATTTACTTGATTTCTGATAGGCCTGTGAAAGATTCTTGATGAGGGCAGCTGCCTATATTAGAAAAATTATATCCCTGAATTTTAGCAGAAATACTTCATTAATGTAAACCCAAAAAGCAGCTCAGTCATCATCTGAGGCAGATTATTCTAGTTTGGTAAATGATTAACATAATCATGTTTCTTCATGATTTCATAGGAAATCTGTGGCAAAGCCAGGAACCACACCCCTTCCCTTACAGATCCTTTTCATACCACTGCAGTTGAAGTGTGCTTGGTTTGGGTTTAATGGGTTACCTTTGGTAGACTTTATTTTATATATACAATATCCAGTGTCTTGTCAGCTGCAAATCGATGCTGGGATGCAGCTGCAGAGAATTACTTGCTCCTGAGCATTATTCTGCACTATTAACTTGGAGATTTCTGATTTATGGTTTCCTGTGATGAGACAGCTGGCTTATGTGGTCAGACATGAGAGCCCTTAGGCGCTTTTGGACGCTGAGGATCAGTCTAATGGGTTTGAGAACCCATCTCTGAAATGTAGCCATTTCTGCTACAAATTATTGGAAAATTGCTCTTTATGATCTAAGAACAGAGGCAAAATATTAAGAACATTTTGTCCTCTGCTAATGGGCCAAGCTGGTCTTTTGCTATTACAAGAGTAAGAAGATTATGCTGTATGATATAATTACATCTTCTAGTACTACTCTTTGAATAACCTGTATTCCTTTTTCCTCAGGAGAATTGGCTGGCTTCACTGGGGAGAACCTTTATGAGACCAGTTCCATGCTAGAAAATGTGACCCATGAATGTGTGGCCACTGAATAAATTTGGCCACTCAAAAGGGCAGCAATTCTTTCTGGTATTAAGATATCTTCTTTTGGGCTATCAGCCCGTTTTGCTGAGTCACTGTGGAGGCTGCCTTACAGATGTGTAGCTTTTTCAAATTTTGATATTTGAGGATCTCTTTAAGAAGTAAGATCTCTTAGAAATTGTAAATTTCTCAGGTGTACTTTTAACATCTGCTTGGTGAGTGAACAGAGATTTCTTCTATAAAATTATTATTTGATAGCCATATTTTTTTTTAATTCTCTGAAGTTCTATAATTGGCAGTTTGGAAAAAATATGCTTATCAAACTTATTCTTTTCTGCCTTTTTATGCAAACCCTTTTCTTCTGAAAAGAATGTGTCAAAACTGTAGGCACATGATGAGTATAGTGAGAAATTACAAAACTATAAACCTAGTGGGTAACTCAGTTCCCCTTAAAACACCCCGTTTTCCTCAGCTATAACCTCAAATGACATAGTAAACTGCCACTTTCTTAAAAAATTTGAGGATAGCAAAATGGAAGCAGGGATGATTTTTTTAAGTAGCTGTACATTACTGCAATTCTGATAGATGTGAAAAAAACTGATTGATTTCAAATTAAGGGTCTTAATAAGTTAAATCTTAGGTCAGAGCCTTATAAGGTGTGAGATCTGTGTGGTGGAGCAAATCGGCTTTTTTCCCCTAGGTGGTGATGCCACACATACCTTTTATTCCATGTAATCTGTTGCAGTGGTCTGATCCCTGCCTTGTTTTTAGCTCTGGGTGTTGCAAGGAATTTCCAGCTTGGATGATGGAGTAGAACCTATGGCACTGGCAGACTGCAGTGGATCTGTGCTCCTCAGATAATGGGCACTGGTGCCTATTATCTTATTAAATCAGCTGAAAAAGGCATTAGAGGAGTGCCTGTGTGCAATTCCATTGGGCCTGCTGTGGGACTGTTCTCTTCTGAAAAGCAGTTGAAGTGGACAAAAGTGTAATTTGTCTGATTTTACAAATTAGGTATCCCTAGCTCAATGAGATGGGCCAAATACCTTGGCTTTAGGCTTCCTTCTTAATGTAACTTTCTAACTTCAGTGATCTGGCCAACAGATAACACTGCAAATCTTTATCTCATTGCATTTTGTCATGTTAGATCTTGCAATCCATGGGTGCTATATGTGCTTTTGAGTTCTATAATTTGAGAGTTAAATGATAAAAACTTAATTCTAGGAGAAAAATCACTGCTGCTTTGCATAATTCCTGAGAACTGCAAAGGATCCCAGTAGATCTGTGAATGCTAGCTTTCCAAAAACACTTCCTAGAGTATCCCACTGCTTCTGTAAAGTACAAAAGACATTGAGAAAGGAATGAGAAGCAGAAGTGAACTAAAGCACATAGGAAAAACTAAAATGCATGAGTTAGGAAGGAAGCAAGTTTGTAGGGGTATGAATGTGGTGGGGTGGTGTTTTCTGCTGTGGCTTAAAGGGAGTGTGAAATTGAAGAGGAAATTACAAACCACAGGGCATGTTGAAAATGGACTTTTCATTAAAAAGAGATTGAGAAATCTGGTTATGAAATAGAATCTGGTTAGAACGTAGTGGGTGCTTAGCATTTGTAAATTACTTCATACAGCTAATATTACATTCTGTTTCATAATGGGCAAATTGCCTAAATAGAAAAAGTAATCGTTTTCCTGAGTTGGAGAACATATTAAAAAGTTGGTAGAAACAGAGCAAGGAAAAAAAGCTGGCAGTTCTTATGTGAGCTGTATATTTGGGAGCTTCATCAAAGAACAGCCAGTTCAGTATACTCACAGGAAAAGAAAACTTGGACATGGAGCAGTTCTCTTCTTCACCCCCAATTTCTGGGCAGTTTTTGAATGTCAGAGCTTTAGGGTGATAAAGTAACAGAGAAGTGATGCTGTCTCTCTTTCTGTTTTGAAGAGCATAGAATATGCTTTTCATCATGACGTAAAAGGGCTGCTTTTGCAACTTCACTGCATTACTAATCCATGAGAGATGTTTGCAATAATGGAGCTCAGTTAGTCAGGAAGAATAGAAGTAAGTGCAAGTAATAACTGGTGGGTTTGGTGTTTAAATATAACTGCAAATTGCAGTGAGGGGTTTTTTAAATGAAAGTGTGTTCTGAAAAAAAAGTAAAACTCCCAAGATGAGAAGAGATAACTTCAGTAAGATGCTGTAGATAGGAAGGAAGAGAAAAGACGCATGAGAAATTGCTTCTTTTTTATAATCAGATTAAAAACAAAAGACATGTATTTGATGTCCAAAATAAATGAAGTAGGGAGTGAATCAGTGATTGCAATTCAGAGTCATTCTCCAATCAGAAACCACTGTAGTGTTTTGTCACTACAGGGTTTTTTTTTAAGGCTGCCTATAAATAAATATTTCTCTGTACATCCTCTGTCTAGTCTCTTGAGAGTGGTGTCTCAAATTGATGCATTCTTTCCAAAATACTAACATGAAGGAAGGCCCTCTCTGCAGGACCAAGAGGCCAGCATTTTTTGTAAGGGGGTAGAGGCAGATGCTACTCCTGCAGATTTGTCAGTTTGTGAAAATTAATCAAATAGACCAAGGTGTAAACCAAAGCACAATTGCTGGTTTTTGTAGCTCTGTCTCTGGGTTCTTTCTTGTTAGTGAAGTGTTTCTTCTTTACACTAGAGTAGGTATTTAGGAAGTAGATGGGGTAGGTAGTTCTTTTATATTCCAAACTATATTTATTACTAGTAGCAAAGTTTATTTACTGCAATGCATTAATTCTTCATCACTTCTAGATCAATGTTTACTGTAAGTAACAGAGAGGTTGTCCATATTCTTAGGCCCTGTATTACTGCACTTTTGGAATGCAGTTTGCTCATACCTAAGCTTTTTCTATTCAGGTATTTGTATGGATTGATTCTTTTCCTGATGCATGTGAAAATTAAAGGTACTGGGTCTTTCAGTCTAATAGATCAAACAAAAAGAAGAACAAACCCAAAAATCTTTCCAGTTGCAGATTTTTTTAAGTGATAATTACTTGTTCACATAGTTTTTCTAATTAAGAATGACTCAACACTGTTTAACTGGGGAATGTTGCTCTGTCTGCAGAGGGGCATTTCAAAGGTTTTTCTCTTGCTCCCTTTTCTGAAGCCGCCTGCTCTGAGCTGCTCCTTCACCACCCTCAGACCAGTGCAGCTAGGTTCCTTTCTTTCCTAGACTTCCAGATAAATCTAGTTTTATGTTTGCAGTTTTGGAAATAGCCCTTTTAAGCCTTCAGTTTTTGCAGTTCAGAGATTGGCCAGGCTGCTGCCTCTGAGAGGGGAGATGTTTGGTAAAGTGTGTTAACTTGATATGCTTTGGTTGTTTCTGAAGGCTGTTGTAGGTTTTAGTAAAGGCTTGGGGTGATGAGGCTGTAATGACATTTTTCAAGAAGTTCAGAGAGTGAGGAGCAGTCTTGCCTGTTACTGCCCATTCATGCACTGGCTGTCTGTCACTGCTGCTGTCCTGTCTCCATTTCCTTCTCCCACTTACCTCCTTATGAAAATTGCTGCCTTTTATTTCGTAATTATAATTTTTCCCGTAGACATGATCACCTTTTTCTGTTGAAAATGGTAATGTGGCTCAGAATTTTGCTATTAAAAGTCAACTTTCTCACTATCTCTTCAGTAAGTGCCTGTTCAACTATTTTTTTAGTGCAGGATATTAACTGGTAATTGGATTTGCAGAACTGCAGCTGTGCTTCATTAGCAGAGCCAATATTCTCAGTTACTGTTAAGTTTTTAATTCTTAAATACTGTGAGCAAATTGAAAGTGTACCTAATTATAAATATAGTATATGTGACACTTCAGAGATGATGGGGATCAGGAAGATGGTGGAACACTGGGACAGGCTTCCCAGAGAAGTGGTCAATGTCCAGAGCCTGATGGGGTTTAAATGTCGTTTGGACAGTGCCATTAAAAACACTCTTGAGCCTTTTGTCAGCTCCGAAGTGGGATTCGGTGATCAGAGTTGCTTCCTTCCAACTGAAATACTCTATTCTTAGGTTTCCTCAGAAGCAGATTGCAAAATAATGGGGGGTTTCCCCCTCTGCATTACAGCTATTTTTTGGCAGCTGTGAGTAAATGCTGTTTTTCACATGATATATCTAGTGGAAACACATGAATTTTAAATTTTGATACCATGGTTCTGGAAGCCTTAGGAATAGTCCTTGCAAACAGTAGTTGGAGGTATTTAATTTAGAATAATTTTAAGGAACTTCTCAAATCCCATTTTATGGCAGATTTTGAAATTTATAGAATCTCATCTTGCTGCCTTTTGAGAAAATGAGTTTTCCCATGGTCAGTGTACCCTATCTCTTCCTTGCAGGCTTTACTAATAGCAAGATAAAAGCTATATTTTCACAGGGAATATTAAAACTCTGAATGAAGACAGCAGAAATACCTAATAATTCAAGCCTTATCTGGTACAAATTGTAGCAAAACAATATATTACAGAAACTGCATCTGCAATTACATGCTAATGTCTTTAAATAAAGGATTTGCAATATCTGGCACAAGTGGAATACATGCTTTGTTCAGCATACATAAAATAAGTTTTGCATCCAGTTATTCAGACAGTGGTAGTCCAGCCTCCTTGGGTTAATGACCATAGGGAAATGCAGTGCTAGCCCTAGCTTTCCCCTGTATTTCCTGTTCTTGGGCAGAGCTCAGGTTGCTGTTTGCAAAGACCATTGCTTCTCCCTGACCTGTAGGAAAACGAGTTTGTCACGTGAAGTGCTGACACAATTAGCCACTGACTGAGAGCCTCAGCAAACAGCAAAAGGCTGAATGTGCTGGGGATAGAACAGAGAATGAGCATCTCCATCCTTCCAGAGATGCCATTCCTTTGAGGTGTTCTGAACAGCTTGAACTGCTGTGGTCCCTAACCTGTACTTTGGAAACAGAGAGATGTGAATGTGTTTTGTTACACCCACAGTTCTATATTGCTAGAGACCCAAATTGCACCCCACTGTACTTGACAGTGGGGAGTTGATTATTCCACCCTTACAGTCAAGATTAAAAAAAAAAAAAAAAAAAAGAAAAAAGAAAAAAAAAGAAAATGGTCAACACAAGTGGATTCAGTGATGATAAATTCTGTGTAGTCTGATTTTATTTTATTTTTTAAATGTTAATTTTATTTATCTAATACCCAGTCATGTAACTGCCAATAAATACCAGCCTTTCACAATGAGTTCCATTCATTTAACAAACAAAAGCAATATTTCCAAATGAATCTATTTAGACTCTGGTTGTAATTTTGTGCTGTGAAACAGATGTGTATCCATTAAAAAAACAAACCCAAACATTAAGGATGGTGCATGCTTTTTAGTGTTTGTAACAAAACCAGATTTTAGGAAATTCCTCAAAAAAGTAACACTGTGGTGTTACCTCAAAAAGGTAAAGCTGTGGTGTTTCTTCTTCTCCCAGTTTGTCCCTCATCAGCTGCTGCAGTCTTAGAGGCGCAGAGTGTTTCTCTTGAGGTCCAAAATAGTCTAAAAAACCTTGGAGAGTAGTGCAGGGACAGTGGGGGCAGTAAAGAGAGCAAGAGGATCTACCTCACCAATGGGAGAGATGGAGGCAGTGAATAAGGGAACATCAGGTTTCTGCTGGAGAAAATATTTTTTCCCCTGGAAAATAACAATTGATAGAAACAAAATTGAGTTAGGATATAGAAATAAATCTAAACGTATTAGTCCTTAATTATCACATACTAATTGTGCTTCCTTAGGAGCTTGATGGAAAGCTGAAAAGATTAAAATAAAACAGGGATGCATTTAGGCTTGTGTTGCATGGAGGTTGCCAGACAACTAGAACTGGTATTAAGTCTCTAGATTAGTAAAATTCCTTGCCTTGCATAATCATAAATGATTCATGTGTCTTGTAAAAGTCTATTTAAAAGGGTGAAGTGCTGTGTAATTTATGTATTAAGTTTTGCCCTTCAGTGTTTGTGAAGCTCGTTATAGGGAATTATATTGTGTGTTCTGGGAAGAAATCTGACTCATATTACAAATTCATCTTCTACAAAGATAATGCAGTACTAACTTAAATTTCTTATTGGAGCATCATATCTAAAGTTACTCTTCTAGCAAAACAGGTGGAATTTCTCCATGTCATGGGCAGAGGAAGACAGGTTCAGGTGTGTTTTGCTACAGGAATGTCCAAGCATAGCTGGTCAGACTGGGTGTTCTTTGTGTAGTCTTCAGGGGTGGAGGGGAGACACTCATTACATGGATTTTACCTTGGAATGAGGGTATCCCTCAGCTCACTGAGTAGGAGGTGGATTTATGGTGGAGCCACTCCTGTGTGTCAGCCCATAACCTGCCCCTTGAATTAAAGCAGTCAGAATAGGAATCCTGGCAGCCTTAGGAATTGGAGGATAAGCTGCTGTAAAATATCTTTATAGTTGACTTTATGTTTGTCTTTTAAGGGCAAAATTACAGTATTAATGTCAGTTCTTTAATGGTTTCCCACATCTCATCACTGCCTGTTGCAGTGTCTGTCATAGGAAAACCAAGAAATGTGTGATGGTGGGTCCTGGAGGCAGCACCTGCCCTCACTGAGCTGGACTTTCCCTAGGTCAGGGTTGCCCGGGGTGTTTTCTTGGGAGTGGTGAGCCAAGAAATGTAGATTCCTTCAGGAGAGATGCTTTTCCATTGAGAGACCCAGTAAGCCTTGGCCAATATTGCATTGCTTTTCTTCCTAAACAAATTGTTCTGCTTGCCAACCTCCTACCTTCACTACTACCAAGAGTTCTGAATTTTTACATACCAAATCACTTGTGTGGATTTAACAAATATGGAATGCTGACTTGTAGTCCAGATGTGGTCAGCAGCTTTTCATATATATGATAATCACATAGAAAATATTTTGCTTTGAGTCATAACACATGCAAATAAAGAATATACCTTCTTTTCTTAGCAAAGTAGTTTTCTTTTCAAGGTCTTTGGTTCTGGGAAGTGCATGCAGTCTAATTGATGCGTATTCCTTATGCTCCATCCTTTGATGTTGCTTGGTGACAGTGCTGCCAGGAGCTACTAAACTTGCTGACACTGTTTACCTGGCTGCACCTGGGAGGCAAACTCATTTTTTGCCCTGTCTGCTTACAGCCTTTTGTTCTGAGGTCTTAAAAATTATTTTTTATCTTGTCACTGAATTACTAGAGGGTGATGCCTTTCGTCAGTGGCAAAGCCATTGATTAATTATTTGATTTTAATAAAAGAATTCATACTATCTCCTATCTCACTCTGTTCAAAAAGAAAATTAATCCTGCATATCTTGTTGGAGGTTTTACTTGAGTTAAATACAAGTGAAAGAAGGTGCAGACAGCTATCCTGTGTGCTAAAACCTAGAAACCAAGATTCATTTGTTTTTCACTCAGCCAAGGATAGCAGGCGATTTCAGGGAGTAGGAGGCATAGACTGAGAGCTCTGTCTCTTCAGTGAATCCTTTTCATATTATAACAGGTTCTGGGGCACATGAAAAATTACTGTCAAAAAAGGATGAAGTAAAAATGTCTGGGGTGTAGGTTTTTGGGGGTTTTTTGACTCTTTGCTAGACACAATTAGGTTTAGCTGCCTGCCATCCTGGAGTGTGTGGAATTCTTTCAGCCTGGGTGGGATAGTGCTCCAGTTCAAGTATGGTACATACACACAGGTCCAGCCTGCCTTGTGTGCCAATAAAGTAGGTTTTTTCCAATATTATTTCAATTCTCTCATTTTTAGTGATCTTTTTTGGGAGTGAGAGAAATGGGGCTGACTCTTTGTAGCCTCTCAGGCCCAGGGTGTTGCAGAAGTAGAGATGCTCAGGAAACAGGAGGTGGGGTGTGCTTATTTTAGATCTCCTGCTCTCTGTGTCTCCTGATGCATCCATTAAAAACTCAGCTGTGCTTTAGAGTGGGAGTGATCTAAAATGAAATAATGAATCCCTGGTGCAAAGGGTGCTGTTTGCTGCCTACACCTGCTCCTCAGGGAAATGGAGAGGTGCTTGTGTTTCACACTGCAATAAAGGCTGGGAATCCTCTAAGTAAACAAAGAGCAATGAGATTTAAAAGGGGAGTTTGATGCTTTACAAAAATGCAACACAGCATAACAAATCCTTATTTCATTAAAGCTGCTTTATTTCAGGGCGTCTCTTAAGGGGTCTCTTAAGGGCATTGTTGATTTTCCTTGTGTCATTGGGGTTTGTGTAGAGATTGCCTAACATGCTACCATAGCTGGTGCTAACAGATACATGCAGGATTCCTCTCTGCCCTCCTCATCAGTCTCGTGCTTTCCTTTGTCTTGTCTGAAAGGCACTGGGCTCTGAGTTTCACCCCCTGCCCTTGTGGTGTGTGTATGAATGAATGAAACTGCTGCTGACGTATGAGTGTGCTTTGGTCCCTCCTCCAAGGGAGCACCAGGGCTGGGGCAGCTGTGGAAAAGCAGATTTTCCATGGTTATTGTTCCCTTACTCAGCATCAGCAGATTGGAGCAAAGTGCACATTGAGAAATAACCATTTATTAGCCTAGTAGTTTTGTAAATACAGTATTTTACCCCTAACTTACTGAATCTTGATGTGGAAGCTCTGAAGGCAACAGGTTCCTTGAAATAAAAGGCTAAGTCTAGGTGTTCAAACCAGAAAGCAAATTTGCCTATTGGTACCTGCATTTTGGAATTGTAGAATTAAAAATAAAAATAAAAAATCTGCTAGTTTTGCAACAAAGTACATGACTTTTGTATGTTTAATTAATTATATTTTCACAACACTGTGTGGTGTTTCGGTGTAATTAGTTTAGGCAGACGAAGTATGAGTGCTATAGTACTGTATGAAGAATATATTCCTACTATTCTAAAATAGATTCTTAAGTGATTTGTTTTCTTTTCTGCTTCCCTGTAGATTAAAGCAAAAAATTATGACAAAGTGGAAAAGGTGAGTCATATTAATATATGTAATATATCTCTGTAGCAAGAATTAGTACCTTGTGATTGGGCTAAATCAGATTGGAAAAACACTATAGCTGTCATTGAATGTAGAACACAGATAAAAAGTATCACTAAAATTGACTTCTTGTTGCTAGCAAGCTTTAATCAGTGACATGTGCAGGGGGATTTATTTCTCTGCTTAATTCTCTCCAGTTCCCTTGCGTAGCATGGATATGCTTTAAACAAAATAATGAATAGTTTAACTTATTCTTTCTTACAAATCTCAATCATAATTACAAGGGTTATTTAAATTCATTTTGTGTAACTTTAAAAGTAGAAACCTAATTTCTATATCTGGAATCCTGATCACGTCTTCTTGATGTATTAAACAGTTATTTCAGCGCTGCCTTATGAAGGTTTTACACATTGATTTATGGAAATGTTACCTTTCCTATGTACGAGAAACCAAGGGGAAGCTACCTAGTTACAAGTAAGTTCCCAGAGATGCTCTGAATTACTCCAGTTTATGGTGAATCTCTTCTTGATTTTTGATCCCCAGGGGATGGGGAGGAATCTGGGTGACAAAACTGTCTGGGGATTTTCTGTTGGAGTGTTGGGGGATTAATTTAGAAAACATTAAAGTCTCTTTAGTTCAGCTTTAACTGAGCTGGGTAAAATTGGTTCCTTAGTCTGACTTCCTCTAAGAGGATGGGGTATGGGGTAAGAGCAGTGGAGGAGTGTATCAATGCCAGTTCCCTGCAGATGGGGTTGCTGCTTGAGCCAACCTGAAACACATTTCTTCCTCTTTGTCTTTGCCCTCAGTGTCCTGTTTAGAGTCTCCACAAAATTTAGCACTGGTTCCAACTGAGACCAGTAGCAGTAAAGAGTTCAGGAATTGGAAGAAGTTTTGGAATGTGTTAAGAAGTCATAAAATTTGGGGTGTCAGCATTTTGGGATATGTTAATCCTCATCCCTTTTCAGTTATTACATTTTGCTTGTTTATATTCCTGTGGGTTGTTTCAAAAAATACCAGTGACTTCCAGCATGTATAAACTGTTTCTTCCCCAGCCCACCATAATTTCCTTGCACTATAATTGGCAAAATGAGTAATGCATTAACAGAGAAAATAAGCAAGGGGTTTTCATTTATTTTTACAAGACTGTTTTGAAACCCTTTTAGAAGTGTCAGTTTATTTAGTTTGCCTTTCCTCCACCTTTCCTTTTAATGTGGTTAAGGAGGTAATAAGGTACTGAAGTGTGTTTGAGTAAAGGAAACTAGGAGAAAAGCTGGGGAGAGAAAAAACAGCTTTCACTGAAACTTAACCAAGGAAGTTCTGTAAACATTTTAAATTTGAGGGGAAATACTTTGAATTTGGGGGAAATAAGAAATCATATAAAGTATTCTGGGCAGTTTCCACACAAGGGAACTGCTCCTAATTGTCCCAGCCTTTTGGGGTTAGTGGAGAGTTACAAAAAGATTTGAGGAACTCTGAGAGGAAAAAACAAGAAACCATGGGTGCATCTGTCAGCTAAGAAGATGTGGAGAGCAATTGGTTTCTTCTCAACTCCATGTAGTATTTGTGGATTTCCACTGACTTGGGGTGGGCCAGGAACTGTTAAAATGCTGGATTGCCACCAATGGATTTAAATAATGCTTGAATAAAACAAACAACCAAAATCCCAACAGAATCTAAATACAGAATTTAATGCTGAATACCAATTTTTATTCTCAGCTGTTGAATGATATTTGTCATTCCTTGATGTTTGGTTAGAATTTGCTGCCTAAAGAAGATTAAATAAAGAATTTTTAAAATACTAAACACTTGCTTTATGGTCTTTGTGGTTCTTCTCCTCAGAGAAAAAATGGCTCAGGCATATGATTTTGCTCTGGATAAGATTGGCATGGAAATCATGTCATACCAGGTATGTCTTCTTAATCAAAACACATTTTACTTCTAACTTTATGACAAGTACAGCTAACCATTGGTTTCACAAATATGTAATATTTTTTTCTCACCTAGATCTGGGTGGATTACATCAATTTTTTGAAAGGCGTGTAAGTACCTCAAAATAACTTTTTTAAAAGATCAGTTGATGCAATGCTGATGTTCCTGCCAGTTGTGACCTGTCATAGCTGATGTTGCTCTCTCTCCCCACTGTTTAGAGAAGCAGTAGGATCTTATGCAGAAAATCAGAGGATCACAGCTGTCCGTAGGGTTTACCAGCGTGGTTGTGTGAACCCCATGATAAACATAGAGCAGCTCTGGAGAGATTATAACAAATACGAAGAGGTAACCAACAACGGGATTCTTTGGGACATTCAGAAAGAAATAATTAGCATGTAATTAAATATGGTGCCCAAGCTATATCCATTAAACAAGTATGTATAAAAGAGATGACCAGCAGTATAAACACATTTTTTGTGTGCAGTATGTACCAGCTGCTGTGGCAAAACTCCACAGGAACCTGAGTGATTTTTTAAATTTCTTTCAAAGACTCCCCATGAGATGCATTTGACTGTCCCAGTGGAATTGCTGGTGAGTGAGTGAGCCATCACTGTCCTCAGTGATGGAACTGGAGCAGTTCAGCTGGCAGTGAGGGCTTGTGTCCCCAAGGAGGCACTCCTCTCCTTTCACTTAGAGTCAAACGGGGTCAAATGGCATTCAGCTGGGATGGTTTGGACTTCCTCCACAACATTAAGTTACGTGGTCTCAGTGCTTAAAAATGCTCCTCACCATCTTTCACCTGAAGCTATTCCAGCAGCCCTCCAGGTCAGTGTGCTCCCACAGTCTTCAGCCAGCCTAAGCTCAGCTCACTGCCCTTCCAGGCCAATTTGTAGCTGCACCTTTGGAGTGTATTTTTAAACACAGCTGGTGACCAAGCACCCCCAGTCAGCAGCAGTGTGAATGCAAAGCTAATGTAGATTTGTGCTCAGCACTGCCAAGCAGGGTTGTTCATACAGCACTGGTCCTGCTGGTTTTGCACAGTCATGGTCACTGTGGATCACTGTGCCCTGAGCAGGAAAGAAGGACCAGTTTCTCTTTCCTTGTTGCTGATTATGCAAGTTGTGAGCTTGGTGCGCTTTCATGTTAATAAGGCCATGGTGCTTAGGTGGTGGGAGAACCTCTGGGTGGGAGAACTTGGGGTGGGAAAACCTCTGGGTGGGAGAACTCCAGGCATCCCCAGCCCACGAGTATGTACCATGACAGTTCATTGCCCCACAGGTGTTTGGAGACACCACAGATAGCCTGCTGTCACCAGGGAGGATACCCAGGACACACCTTCTCCAGGAGAAAAATCCCCAACACAACTTCCCCATAAACCACCCCTTCCCTTCCCATGCAGCAAGCGAAGGCTGTCACTGCTTGTTCCTCCTGCTTTCATTAGACATGGGGAGGCTGCCAGAACAATGTCTCAGAGCCGTCCAGTCTCCAGGTGACACAGCTCTGGGTTGGGACTCCAGGCAGACCCTCAGGCTGTTCCCAGCTGCTGGAAGCTGAGGGCCGGTGCTCTGCTGGGACACAGGGATGTGCCTGTCCTGTTCTGCCTAGGCTGACCTCCAGGGAAAGCGCTGCTGCTCACAGTGTCCTGGCACAGGGAAATGCTCCTCAGCAGAAGGGCTCTTTGAGGGGGAGGTGATTTCCATGTTAGCAGCACAGTGCCACCTCGTGCAGGTCTCAGCATGGAAAGTTAATGGCCATTTCCTGTAATTCAAGCTTTCCTTGAGCTCAGCTGTAGCCACCAGGTAACAATACCAGCCTGTCAGTCACCAGTCCTTAATTAACTAAATGGTCAAAAGCAGTAGAGCGCTTCAGGAGACCTGTCTCAGTGACAAAGTAACAATGTCTCACAAGCCTGCATGGCTGCTGAGCTGAGAGTGCATGCCGGGCGAGTCCTGCTGCATCCTCAGCCTGGTCCTGGGTTAACTGGGCATTGCTGCGTTTGTGTGCCACATGGCCCAGTTTGCTATCCCAGACAGTACCTTTGCTTCTGTAGTGAAGGCAAAGCTTCCTTTGCTTCCCAGCTTGGGTTCCTCTTTGGACTGAAAGCTGTGCACACCTTTTGCAAAGTCTTGGCAACCACGCCAGCAAAATCCACCCAGACACGGGCATCAGCCAAAGGGTGGCTGCTTTTCCTGCCTAGGAGCAGTTCTTTGAGGTTTTGTTCTTGCCAGGACCCTGTGCTGAGGGCCTGGCTGCCCCTAGACCCTGCTGCTGTTGCTCAGCAGTGTGGCAGAGCCCTCTGCACACGTGTGCAGTCCTGGAGGGCTGTCACACAGTGCTGACTCATCTTAGGCCTCAGCTGACAAAGGCACGCCTGTTGGCAGGGTATGTGTTGCATAGAACCTCTTCTCAGAGCTGTCAGTTACTTCAGGAACAGAGAGGAAGGCAGAGCTGTGAGCCTGGAGGTCAATCTCTGGTACTCCCTGTACAAGAAAATCAAATTACTCATGTGGTCTGTCAGGGAGCTGTCACTGACTGTCATTTAGGAGCAAAATTGTAAATCACAAGTACATTGGTCCCACTTTAACCCACAGCAGTTCATTGTGTTTTTGGAAGTGATTAAAAATAAACCGAGGTACTTCAGGTCAGTTGAATTTTAGTAGTGAGTTCATCCTCTGATATAAGTCCTTGCCCATATATTTATTAGGTGAAATAAAATATTTCGAGATTGGTATTTTAAAATAACTTCGTCCTTGCTCACTTTTGCATCCCCTTTCAAGCTCTTTCCTGTATAAAATAAGATTAATCATGTCCAAAGTTAAATTGAGCATTCCCAATTCCTTTTTTCACCCTTCTCCAGGGCATCAATATTCACTTAGCCAAGAAGATGATCGAGGACAGGAGTAGAGATTATATGAATGCACGACGTGTGGCAAAGGTACAAACTTCTGTTGACTTTTCTTTGTTTTATTTAATTCTACAAACCAGCATTAAACTCAGTTTTTACTTCAAAAAGAAGTGTGTCAGACTAGTAAGGTCGGTATGCTAAAATATTTCCATTTGTTTTAGAAAGCGTAATCTAAAGTGTTCAATGTGTTTAAATCTGTTCTTCAAAGCATTGCTTCTGTTTCAGGAGTACGAGACAGTGATGAAAGGCCTAGACCGCAACGCTCCCTCTGTGCCCCCACAAAACACCCCCCAAGAGGCCCAGCAGGTGGACATGTGGAAAAAGTACATCCAGTGGGAAAAGAGCAACCCTCTACGAACAGAAGATCAAACTCTCATAACAAAAAGAGGTAATTGGATGTTGTGCTAGGGCATAGAGGATTGTATTTCTCGGCACCAGCATGAGTAAGAACATGATTTGGTGTTCAGGGATCATGCTGGAATAGAGGATGGTTGAGTTTCTTGAATTGTGTGTGTGTTTTTTTATAAAAACAATCTAGATTTTGCTAAAGCCAAGCTGAAAGTAATATATGGATTTTGGGAGACACTGTGCCACTGTGTGCCACTGAACCTCCGGTGCAGATCAGGAAACAGTAGATTGCAGCCTGATTTTATTGCTGATTTTGAGTCAGCTGTGCTTGGTCCTCTGTGGACAAGGCAGGTTTTAGCTGCTGGTTATGGCTCATAAAGTTCCTGGCAATATAAAAGAACTTCAGCAGTGATCATTGTATGTAAAGCCAATTAGTGTTGATGTTGTGTGGTTTATTTGATGAATTTTGTGTTCCATACTTGGGTTGTACAGTGGTGGTCCCATTTCCAAGGAGTATTTCTCACATGTTTTGCCCACAGTGATGTTTGCCTATGAGCAGTGTCTGCTGGTGCTGGGCCATCACCCAGACATCTGGTATGAAGCAGCTCAGTACCTCGAACAGTCCAGCAAGCTGCTGGCTGAGAAAGGGGTAAGCAGCTTGCCGCTGGCTTTCTCTTATTTCCTTGCTTTGACATGGTGTACAGTCAGTTTGTCCTCAGAATCAGGGAGGGGGGTGTGAAAAATAGTTGTGACGTTCAGAATTTTCAAATGGGGAAATTAAAATTTTTAAGAAATAAAAATGTCTGCATTTTAGATAAGAATTGAGAAAAGCTGTTTCAGTCTTGAGGGATTTTTTGGGCCTGATTTTGTGATTCCTTAAGTACTGGGGAGATGATTATCTCTTTGTTGGAACACTGAATGGAAATTTACTGGGGCTTGTCACACACAGAAGATACTCCATAAACTGGCCTTCATTGTCACAGATGCTGAACAGTTATTATACTTATTTCATAACAGGACATGAACAATGCTAAACTTTTCAGTGATGAGGCTGCTAATATTTATGAAAGAGCGATCAGCACTTTATTAAAGAAGAATATGCTTCTTTATTTTGCATATGCAGATTATGAAGAGGTGAGCAAAAACAGTGATGTACTGACGTTAAAATCCAAATACATCTCCCATTAATAATGTCATTTATTTCAAACATACTGAGTACACAAAATTCTGTGGAATTAATTTACTGATTTTTCTAGCCTTATTCTCATTCGGTGTTTTTGAGGTGGAGCTGACAAAGTGCAGAGGAAAAGCCCATAGTATGAGCTACAAAAGTCTTGAAAATCTACTCTTTTCCATTTCAATACTGACTATATTTCTGAAAGTATCATAAGGATGAAATGTTTACAAAATTGCATTTCCCAAAGCATCAGCTTCTTCACTTTTAAAATGGGCATAAAGGGCACCTTTCCTGTCTGATTCTTGGGGGGCTGCCGATTGTGTTGGCATTGCTGTGACAGAAGATGGCAGACACCTTTGCTGCAGCTCTCTGGAGAAATCTCTTTCCCCAGGCCACCACCTTGCTGTGCAGCCTCCACAAGGAGCAGTGCCCCAGTGGTGTCTATTCCACCAAGAATAAAAGTAAAGGCTGTTTCCTACTGGTCAGATGAGGATTATGGAGTCCTCTATGGGATATACTTTGCCCACTTACTCTATTGTGAAAGAATCTTTGCAAGAACTTCAGGACAACAGGAGGGGAAAAAGGCCTTTGCCTTTAAAAGAAAAAATCCTTCCTTGGTTTTCAGTGCAGCCTCCTGTATGCTGTGTCCTGGTTCTTCAAGGCTGCACAATACAGCTGGCAGGGAAAAGAATGGATTGTTGGAAATGAGTAGGTTGGAGAGTAAAGAAGGTGGTTTTCCTACCTATCTGCATATTACTTTTAGACAGAGGTAAAGGATACAGTCTTTTTATGCCAAAGACCTCCAGTGTAATACTGCTGCAGTATTACAACATTAGAAAAAGACTTCAGAGACTCCTGAAAAGCATGTAGGTAACCACTAGTGGGAAGTAAAAAATGTCTGCACAAGGCAGAATGTGTATCTAAGTAAAGGGACTGACATACACAGTGTTCAGAAACAGGAAAATTCTAGTTTTGTCTTCAGCTTGAGTTTTGCATTCTGGGAGATGAAGTGGAAGGGAGTTACTGAGCAATCTGTGTTTGCTTTCACTCAGAGCCGGATGAAGTATGAGAAGGTGCACAGCATCTACAACCGGCTCCTGGCTATCGAGGACATCGATCCCACACTGGTAAGATCCTCCTTAGTGTCTCCTCATTCCTATGGATTGTCAACCAGTGCATGCACAGCATGGAGAAGTACTTACAGGAGTTCCTTGGGGCACAGGGATGATGGAGCAGGTGAAGTCCTGAGATGGCAGAATTAGTCTTCAATCTGTTGAAATGCACTGTCATGCACTTTCTTCCTCTGTCTCTTTTACACAGTCTTTTGCAACAGGTAATGAAGATAAAAGATATAAAATATTTCATAACCATCCTGTGACCTGTAGTTTGCGAATAAATCTGTAATGCACCATGTAGGTATCACTGCTGCTGTACCTCTGCTGACACAGTAAACACTGTCCATGTGCCAGCTGTGGTAATGCTGAACAAGTGGTGTCAGAAGTAACCTGCCCTCAAAAAGTTATTGAACTTATAAACATACAGAACAAAGCATGAGGAGGCAAAAGAAGGTGTGAAGTCTAGCCCTAAACAACAGGCCAGTGTCAGATGAAAGATATCCATTTACTGACACTTGCCATTCTTTAGAGACACATCCTAATGCTTCTCAAAGGCACCTTTCGGGGGGCAAGCATGTACCAGTTCTTCCTGTTTGAGGAATGCTGCTATTTGTGATCTAATTCAGAGTGAAGGAAAGTTGAATCCCAAAGAAGTGCAAATCACATATTGGCTGCTGAATTGAGTAGCGCATTCATTATTTCCTTGATCAGGTATAAATACTTACAGGCAGGATGATTGTAAAATGTTCAGTAAAATGCTTCATCAGGCCTTTTGGCTGTTCCTTGGCTTTATGGGTGTCTGAACTTTATTGGAAAGTTACCATTTTTACAACAAGCCTTAAGTTCTCTAAAGGCACCAGCTTATGTAAATTACATTCATCTCCTTACCTCCTCTTCCTTGAAAAATCTGTGTATTAACTACTGTATTTTCATGGGATCAGTCTTAGGTGTATTCCATTTTTTATACAAAAAAAAAAAGTCTATTTAAACGTTTGCCTTAGTATTTAAAGCAAAACAGCACAGAGGCACAAGACAGCCTTGTTTCTACCACAGTTCATTTGGTGTATTTTGTGAGTCAAGATTATTTCAGACCTAGTAAAAAACTTAATGATATCCTGGTATTCTTTGTTAACACTGATGCTATTTAAATATTAATATGCACCTTAGGTTTATATCCAGTACATGAAATTTGCAAGGCGAGCAGAAGGCATTAAATCCGGAAGGACGATATTTAAGAAAGCGAGAGAGGATGCCCGGACCCGCCACCATGTCTATGTTACTGCAGCTTTAATGGAGTATTATTGTAGTAAGGTAATCACAGGTGCTCACCCTGATCCTAAACAAGTGTCAGGAGGCTGCACAGCTCACTGAAGTTAATAACGTTTTTTTTCCCCTCAATGTTTGCAGGATAAGTCTGTGGCCTTTAAGATTTTTGAGCTAGGGCTGAAAAAATATGGGGACATTCCAGAATATGTACTGGCATATATCGACTACCTTTCCCACCTTAATGGTAAGCTTTAAGCTTTGAGAGGTCTAATGAAGCATTACTCTGTGAGTTTAGGTCCAGGCCAAGTTCTTGGTATTTAAATTCTTCTTGAAGAGCAATAAAACCTCTTCATGAAGCTCAGCAGTTAATCTGAACACAAAACCTGCAGGTTTGTCCATACCAAAGCTCCAGAGGTAAAGTGACATTAAATCTTGATTCTGCTGAAGGGAGGAGAGTGAACTTTCCAAATTGTAACTCACTGGCAGTGCAAGAGTTTTACAGCATTTGCTGTGAACAGTGGGAAGTACACTGAGGCATCTAAATCATGAGGAAAAAGATCTAATGAAGTTTACAGTCAACATGAGAGGAGTGAGGGATTAGCTGCTCCTGACTAGAATAAATTTAAACTCATTCTCCCCAAGCAGATGAGATGAGCAATATATAAAATTAATACTGGACATATCAGTCATGCTTGGAAGGGGCTGAGGAGCTGCAGTGGAAGGAGCAGGGCACAGGGGCTGGGGAGACCCAGACAGGAGGTGGAGGTGGTGGTAGAAGGGCTCTGGGTGGGATTCCCTGAGGCAGGGGCTGAATGGCCGCCTTAAAATGGAAACCCAAGCTGCTGTGTGGATTCTGCAGCACCAGGCACCATTCATCTCCTGTCAGACAACAGTACCTGGGTTTTTCAGGCACTGGGAATTTAAAGATTTTGAGGGGATTTTCTCCTGTGAGCTGTAAATGAACTTGGATTTTATCCAAGTTCAAGTATATTTAATTTAATTTTTCACTAAGTTATTGTGGGTCTACATGAATATTAAGAATACCTTTCTGTAGGTTGCCATGGGAAAAATTATCTTAAAACTCACTAGTTTATTGCTCTATTTTAATAACCCAGCAGAACTCCTGAAACCCAGGAGAGCCGATCTCTGAACTGTAAGTGTGGTGCCATTCACAGGGCAGGAGTTGCCAGTTTTAGGAACAAACCCACCAACCTCTCCATCCCCCCAGCTGTGCAGAGGCTGACTGCTTGCTGGGAACCAGGTCTACTAATTTTGAGAGAACATCTGAGGACTCTACAAACACATTAATATTGCCCTGATTTAAAAGGGAAATAATGAATCTAAAGGCCAAATTTAAATTTACCAACATATGCTACTGAGATAATTAAAGAAAATGGATAAAATCCCCAAAAATCCTGAAGAGATACCAAGAAATAGCTGTGCTGTTATAAAATAATCTGTATTAGGATCAGTTTGTCACTATCAATAGAAACAGACTTCCAAAGAACAAATTCACATTGGAATTTAACATCAGTAAAGTTTTATGTGGGTACTCAGATCTCTTTTTATACTTACTGAAATTCAAATCCATGAAAGTCAGCCTTATGCTTAATTCAATGTACGCATCTCTTTGGATATTTTTTAACTTGTCTTTAATGTATTTTATTCAGTGTGATTTTTTTCTTTCTATTTTTAAAGAGGACAACAATACAAGAGTTTTGTTTGAACGTGTTTTAACTTCAGGGAGCCTTCCACCTGAGAAATCTGGGTATGTCTGCAAAAGCAGTTTCACCGCCCTAGAAGAGATACATAGCCCCTTTTAACCATAAATATCCCAAAGAAATTAGAAGCATGAACAGCAGGACAAAATTAGGTACAGATGTTCCTTCCCCTCTTCATGCTGTCCAAAATTAGTACCGTGACCGATTTGGGAAAGTCCCTATCCCACTTCTAGTGAAATTCATTAATTTATTGACTTTAAAACCTCATTAATGCAGGATTGTTGAGGATAGAATGCAAAATCCTCCTGTACAGTAAGGATTCAGTGGTCTGAGCTGAGAAAGTGAGTCAGGAATTTGTTGAGGAGGGTGCTGAGCATCTCCAAGCCATGAAAAAATAGAAAGAGGACCAGAAAGGACTTGGATTAACTGCTCACTGCCATATTTTCATTGCTACTTTCTAAGTTTCTTTCTCAAAAAAAAAATGCTCACCAAAGCCTTGCAGTCTAAGGGTTCACTTCACCATTATTATTCTGGCAGATAAAAGCATCAAAACGAAGGAACCAAATATGACACTGCTGTGCACATTCATTCTGCACTTTAGTTCTGATCTTTTGTGAGAAATACTTCTATGCCCAATTTAAAAGTGAGAAAATACAAGAACTTAAAACCTGAATCTTTTTCAAAGGTGAACTCCAAAGTTAAAATAAAAGTTGAATCAAGTCCAGAAATATGGTCAGATGTTGCTTAAGTTATATATGATATTTTCCATGGAGAAATCAGCAGTAACTATATATATTTTGGGCTGCATAAGATTCTGAAGTGCTGCCTGTTGTGTTCTTGCCAGCTAGAATACGCTAGTCTGTGCAGAGGAACTAGATCATAATGTGTGGTAAAAACTCCTTGCCAGATCAGCATCAGAGTGAAGCTCTGTGTACAGGATGAGCAGAGTATTTGATAAAAGCTCACCTCAAAAGCTGAAGTCCTTGGCTTACAGAAATCCTTTCCTTTCTGTAACAAATTCCTTTGCACTCTGCCAGACTGAAAGCTCTTACAGAAATGTAGAAAGCACAGGGAGGGTAATGCCTACTTTAGATGCATCTAAAGTAAATAACAGAAATGGCCATGCACTCCCAGATGGCCTCCTTTGGGTCGGTCCTCTTGCATGTTTCTAATTGGGTTGTGCTCAGTAATCCTTCCTTCTCCAGTAACTCTCAGTGTCCCTGTTCTGTTCCAGGGAAATCTGGGCTCGGTTTTTAGCCTTTGAAAGTAACATTGGGGATCTGGCCAGCATCCTGAAAGTGGAAAAACGGAGGTTTACAGCATTCAAGGAAGAATATGAGGGCAAAGAAACAGCTCTGCTGGTGGACAGGTACAAGTTCATGGATCTGTACCCTTGCTCTGCAAGCGAACTGAAGGCCCTTGGTTATAAGGTAAGTGGGTAAGAACACTTCAGTTCACTGTTGTTCTTTCCAGTCCTGGGAATCTGGAGCAATTCCTTATTTAGGAGTTGCCTCATAGTCCTTCCCCTTGCTTAGAAAAGCAGGTAAAACAGGCCTCTTCCTCCTGGTCTCATTGGGCAGCAAAGTGCCAGGGCCCAAGGGCAGAAAGGAGCAAGGACCATCAGTAACAGCTGTAACTTTTGGTATTGCTGGGTACCTCTCATCTCCCCATAGAAAGGTCAATGCCATCACCTGCAGCTACAGGCCTCCCCACCTGAGCTCCTTCAAAAACCATAATTCTTTGGGAAATGTAGGATCAGGTCATCTGTGTGAAATATGGCTGGCTGTCCTTCTGCTCTGAGGTGGCAAAGCTCCCCTGACTTGGCTGGGAACCACATCAAAGCCCACGTACTGCAGTCCCAATGTTTGCTGTGAAAGGCTGAGGAAGGCTCTGGACAGGGATCAGTGACTGCCTGTTTTTTCAGTTGTTTCTTAGGGCTAAAGTGCTGTGGTGCTGCCATGTGGAGCTCAAAGTCTAGGTCAGACCCCTGTATCTGGTGGTCTCCTGTTTTGTTTCTAACCACATGCATTTTACTATTTCTGTCATTTAACACTTTGGAGAATCATTAGAACAGAACAGGATGTTGGTTTACATTTTTTTAAGGCTGCCAGAAAGCAGAAACAGCTGATTTCCATTTGTATGGACAGGAAGAGAGCCCTCAATCCATGCCTCTAAAACAGTGCCTCAGCTTCCACTTACTTCTTACACAGAAAAACAATTTATGAAAAATAGAGATGTCATCAAAGTTAACAAGGCAGCTGAATTGTTGGCCATCACAGAGGTGTGAAATAGTCTGATAGGTGGAAATCAGATTCCCATTGAGCCACTGAATGAATACTTTTCTTTGAATGCAGTGGGGGCAAAGTTATTTTGGAGTTAGATGTGAGCTTACAAACAAGTACATTTTGCTAAGTGCTTGCAGGGCTATGTGTATCTAAGATGGTGCACCTTAATCAGCCCTAGGGCTGATTCCTGCTGCTTGGAACATTCCAAAACATAATCCTGTTCGAACTGATGCTTTGCATACCTGCTGACTGCCTTATGCTTTACTTCTTTTCCAGCTAAAGCAATCTAGGGAATGAGGGAGAAATGATAGTTGTGAAGGCCTTGTGGTCTGCACCTGTTTGCCTAAATCCTCAACCTAAAAAAGGAGCCACACAAAAATGACAAACACCATCCCATTCAGTAACAGAAACAAGTGTTTTCATTCCCAGGTGGGACGCTGCAGGATTAAAATGTTTAATGGAACCATGCAAGTTTTGCCCAGATGGTCTTGTAAGAGGACATCTGAAATGATAATAAAAACAAAGTGAGAATAAGCAACCGGTGCAGAGTGAGGTTTTGTTCTGTAATTGAAGCAAGCAGTGTGATCCTGCCAAGTTCAGCACTCTCTAATTGGCTTTCACAGGATGTCTCCCGTGCCAAGCTAGCAGCAATAATTCCAGACCCTGTGGTTGCACCTTCCATCGTGCCTGTCCTCAAGGATGAAGTCGACAGGAAACCTGAATATCCCAAACCAGACACTCAGCAGATGATTCCATTTCAGCCAAGGCACTTAGCACGTAAGTCAGGCTTTGGGAAGTGGTTGGGTTTCACCTGTGGTGAGTAAGGAACCTGGGTGCTCAGCCAGCCTAATCAGAGTCTTTCCTACTCCTCAGTCATCTAAACCTGTATTTAACTCTTAGGCTGTCATTTCACTGGCTTGCTAAAGGCATGTGTGTTTTAATTAATGCCAAGGTCACATGGAAATAAGTACAAGGAGTTTGGGGCATGGTAAATGGTAATAAGCTGTTATACACACTGCTCACAGAGCAGATCACTGCCTGAACAACATGGAATTAATAGAGGCAAAGGGGACAGGGTACTAATTACTTGTATGAAATAACAATGCAGTGCAAAAGCAGCTCTGGCCCAGCTGTCTTGCACTGGCTTCACCCAGCTTTTCTCCCCACAGCTCCAGGTTTACATCCTGTCCCGGGCGGGGTATTTCCTGTTCCACCAGCAGCTGTAGTTCTCATGAAGCTCCTACCACCTCCTATTTGTTTTCAGGTTTGTTTTAAAGAACTCTGAACATTTCAGAAAGCTGTGGAAGGCATTCTGCCATGACAGAACCACCCTGTGTATCACTCTACTGAAAATAACCTTCTAAACTTTTTTTCCTTTGTAACAAATCAGGGTCCCTTTGTTCAAGTGGATGAGCTCATGGAGATATTCAGAAGATGCAAACTGCCAGACAGTAAGTTACTTGTCCTCTCTGGAGGCTGTGCTAGTGCTGCTTAAGACTTGGGTTTACATATGGATATTGCTATCTAAAACCCACACCTCATTTACAGATTGTACTTAGTGTTTAAGAGCAGAGGAGATTGGGCTGGAATCTGCATAGAGACGTTTGCACATTTACCTGGAGGGAGGTAACAAAAAGTCAAAAAACTGCAAATCACCAGCTGCTCTTTTAATATGTTGGTGGTATCAATTGAAAGAAAGAAATGAAGATTTTGGGAATACCCTTTAATGGCAGCATTTCCAGCAGCATTGCAGCTGTAACCTGAAATTACAAATTTGCCACACAGTGAGGGCATTGGTGGGGATAACTCTGAGTGCATGTTGTTGTAGTGCCTGGACACAGCTGCTTTCTGAGCTCCTGCAAAGAAGGGGAGTTCTGGAATAGAGAAACAGCACAGATCCTACAGCAGATGATAATATGCTATTCTTCATCCTCCTTGTTTAAGCAAAAAAATTATCATAGAGAAAGAAATGTAGAATTCAATTTCTTTGAGTGAAACTAAAATATCTATTTAAATTATACAGGGTATTTTTGAGGCTTCCTCTGTTGAGAAGCAAAAACTGACTTGCTTTGCAGCCTTTCTGGGGAATCATGAACTAGTTACCCTGGTTCCCAAAAGGCCTTCCTGTTTCATTGAAGCTCACAAATGACCTCAATTCCTATGTAAAGGGAGGGCTTGAGCTGGAGCTGGAGCATTTCCTTTATAATTGATGTTCACCATAGCTCAAACAGCTGAGGCTTAATATTTGTAGACCAGGGCAGGCAGAGTGTCTTATGTGGCAGAAGTGTCCCCAAGGTGTGCGTGGGTGTCCCTACTGGTGTGCTGAGTGGTTCTGTGTCTCTTCCTGAAGCTGTTGATGAAGCCGTGCGGATAATCACAGGCAGCCTGCCTGAAATAGCTGTGGAAGGCAATGGACCTGTGGAAAACAACACCATCCTCAACAAGGCTGTGAAGCGATCACATGAGGATTCTGATGACGATGAGGAGAAAGGATCTGTAGTTCCCCCTGTACATGACATTTACAGAGCACGACAGCAAAAGAGAATCCGGTGAAACAAGTTTGGAGCTCTGCTGTGACAGACAAAGACTTGCATTGAATCAGTCTCTTAAAAGTCAAGCATTTAAAAGGGACAGCTGCAAACAAAAAACTCCTTGAAAGTGGTTTTGTTATTGTGGTGCCTCTTCTCCCATATGGTTCTTGATCTGAAAACAGCCCGAACAACCTTAGAATGTGCTCTGAACAAAACTTGGTTTTCAAAACCAAAAGTGTGAACTGTCAAAACTGTATTTTGTTCTTTGAGGGTGTACACATCTACCACTTGAACTCTTGTGGGTTTTCAACAGTTTTATTTTAAAAACTGGATGGCTTATACTTGTGAAGCATTTTTAATTCACGTTTTCTGGAAAACAGTTGTTCTCAGTTTGTCCATGTAGTGTCCTGCCTTATTGTCCATTTTTATTTATGGCAGAATGTAAGGAATCTGTTTTGTAGTTGAAAATTTAAAAAAAACCCAAAAAACAACAAAACAAACAAAAAACCACAAACCAACAAACAACCCCCCCCCCCAAAAAACATTCCTTTAAAATAAAAGGATATCCATAACATCATGCTTCATTCTGGTTTTATTCAAACACAAGAAAGTACTTCTTAAATATTATTCAGCCACTTCAAAAGCAATGCTAATTATACTGTCACAGGAAATTGATCAGAGCATACATATTAGAATGAGCTTGGTTTCCATTTTCTAGAGGATACAGCACACTTTGGCTTGTAATTCCAGGACTGTTTGAAGAAGACAGCATCCATGAGACTAAGTTCAATGTGGGTAGTCCAGGAGCACTGGCTCACACAGCCTGGTCCTGGATACCTGCGCTGGCCTTCCAGGTAATGTACAAAGCTAAATGTTAATAATCAGCTACACCGTTGCACTTCTTATCTTCAAACAAGGTAAAGAAACACCATGTGAGCTTTCCAAGCAGTTTCTATGCGTACTTCAGCTTTTAACTTGGAATTGGCTGTTTGGAATTGCACTCTGATAAGATCCTAAGAAGCCCTTGTACTACAGGACAGTCATAGCTTGGGGCAAATGAAAGCACAGCGCTTTTTTTTTGGGACAAATTCCCAGCACAGCTGCTAGGGCAAGAAATGAAGCAGCCCCTGCACAGGGAGATGGGGCTGGCCTTAGCCATCCTGGAATGTCCTTGCTTTGCCACTCAATTGCATCTCCCTATTTCTTTTAGAGAGGATGCATAGAAACTGTTTGTCCAACACTCTTGTTAAAAAGAACAACCTGGGAGAATCATCACCATGCTTTGTAGGCATTTTTTGCACTCCCTTTAGATCTTTCCTGTTGAAAGACCCCCAGCACCTGTGCCAGGAGCATTTGTTCCTTCTGTGAGGGCCCTGGAGGTGAGAGTGGAGCCACAGGTGAGTTCTACACTGTTCCCTACCTCTAGGATTTTTCTGCTACATGAAGCCTTAGAATTAAGGCCCTCCTGTGAGGAGAGATGGGATTCCCTGTGTGGACCCTGTGAAGCACTGGTGGCTGCTGCCATGTCAGGAGCAGGCCTTCATGGGCCCTGGACCCTGAATGCCAGCCCTGGGAGCAGCCATCTCCTCAGTCAGGATTTTATCCACTGCTAATGCAATGCCTTTCACTGTGCCACCAGTCACACACCTTTCAAGGGCTTTTCTAGGTCCCTGTCTCACCATGACATTCCTCCCCATATACCCTCAAGGTCGTCCTATGCCTCATCTAACTCGCTGTAGTCAGCGTAATTGCCTCCAACAGCAGCTCCTGGGCTGTACCGAAAGATAAAACAGCAGCAGCAATTTCCAACTTGTGCAGCTCTCATTTAACAGAGCTGGAAACAGCTGTGCCGTGGTTATCTATCTTGTTGCTATCCCCAGCAGTGATAGCTCTGGTAGCTCATTCAGCACAGGCTGAGAGAGTTTTGCAACTGCAGAGCTCTAGGCTGGGCTGTCAGGCAGAAGCTTGCTCTAATAGCAAAGCCCAACAAGCTGAGGCAGCAGCCTTGAAGACCTCTGCAGAATCCTTTGCTGATCCAAACAGTGAAATAGACCCTACTCAGAACCCGTTTTTTCTGGCTAACCAACCTCATTTTTGAGTTCTCAAAGAAGGATTCAAAGACAAACATTCATTTTACTGGCTGAGTACATTTGGCCAAGAGAAATATCACTTGTCTGAGCTGATGAACTCCCACAGGGTTTTGCTGGGTTTTTCCCTTGGGGAAGGGGGTTTGTAATGAATGAGAGATTTGGTTTAGAGTTGCATAGGCTAACATAGAAAAAAAGGTAGTATTTCTTCCATCACCATTCAAACACAAAGTTCTTGCAGCTTTATCCCCACTGACATTCAAAGGAAACTGGAAAAGGAAGCACCAACACTGGATCATAATCAAGTGCTTCTACAAGTTCTGTTACTTTGGCTGATTCTTAAATTAACCTGCCTGTTGGCAATACAAGGGCCCCTTTATTTATTTATTTCACATACTTTGTTGGGGTTTTTTTCTGGTTTGGACAACCTCATACTTGGGCCACTTACTCTGTGTAACTACAAACTTTGCTTTCATAAAGCCATCAAATATTGATTACTGTAATACACTGTTGTGCTCAACCAGAGGAAAATTTCACTTACCTCCCAGCTGAGCCTGAGACTGCAATGTAAAATCACTGGGGTCTTCTCCTCTATACAACACTTAGCTCATTCAGTTCAAGACCTACAAATATTCTAAGTTTCAAGAACACCTCTAAAAAATGAAAAAATCTACTAAAATATTCCCTGCATATTCAAACTAACATCAAACAATTCACCTCTCACAGTACATTAAATTCACTTATACTGCCCACAGTGCTTTGCACTTCCCAGATATTTCTGAAGACATGATTGAATATGCAACCATCTCCTGTTTTTTAAAAAAACCAAAATTTTCAACCTGAAGTTTCACATACTTTAAATCCACCTTCTACAAATGATAATTTACTTTAAAATTAGTATTTCACCTAAAAAGGAGTAAATTACTAGCAAAAAAAGGTAAGAAATGCCACTTTTATCAAAACATTTTAGCTCTGCCCTTTCTGAAGTCTTTACAAGATATAAATACAGCTGCAATCTATAAGATTGCCACCTCTGGGAGTACTGTACATAGCAGGGGACTGATACCAAATAACCAGAAAATTTGGTACAAAAATATATTATGTTTTGTAACATCTGCAGGTAAACAGCAGAAAATGCTATTAAAAATGCAGTAAAATACAGAAAAAACTAGTAAGCGTACCATACCATAATGTTACAGTAAAGTGCAGCTTGGCTTGGTGTTTTGTCTGGTAAAGTTCTTTAGAATTTTAGCTCGATTAATTCAAGTAAGATTTTTTTAAAAACCAAATCACCCCTTTTGGGAAGAACCACTGCTAATCAGCTCTGGATAAATTAAACTGAGTTCACTGTAAATTAATAGCCACTTAAAGTTTGGTTGTTAAAATTGCCCTACCTATCATCAGCTCAAAAATCTAAAAATTGCAGCCAGAAAATTCCCATAATATTCCCCCCAGGTTGCATAATTATATTAGAAATGCATCTCTCATCTTTTACCTCAGAAACCTTTTAGCATCTCCTGTATTTCCTTCACCAGTCACCACTCACGGGTTAAAAGGAACCAGTATTTACATGGAAAGCTGTTTTTCTAGACAAATATTGGTACAAGTTTTATTTAATAGCTGACAATACTGTATTGGTAGCACACAGACTGGTTTTATGATTCTTCTGACTTCCCTACAATTTGGGATTCCTGCTTAGTCAGTATTTTGCCAAGGACTGCATCATAGTAAGGGCTGAAGACCATTCTGTTGTAGTTAACAAGACGAATGTACTTGGCAGCAATCTCCTCCAGCTCCCTATGAATAGGGCCTAATCCTCCAGGAATGGCAGGCAATGATTTCTGGTGACTGGATGCAAGATAATTCTCAAGAAACTTTTGAATTCGAGAATCTGGAAAAAAAAATGGGTTTGGTTTGTTTTCAAAAGAGAGGGTGAATTAGAAACAGCATAACCTCATGTAAAATGCAACAAGCTTGAACATGGTCAGCAAGTTGGAAAGTCAGTGTGGAAACTGGAAATATTGTGGAAACAACATGGGAAGTGGAGCCCTGCACACCCCCCAGCCCCAGTTCCACAGACGGAGAGCAGAGCACTCTCCAGGCCTACCTATGAGCTTGCAGATGGAGTTATCTGGGCTGGCCACTGCCTGGATCTGTCCCTTCAGCACAGCCTCTCTCTCAGCTGAGAAGGGCGTAAAGCCATGCTGGCAAAGGCAGCTGTTCACTTCAGCACATACCTTCTCACCCACAGTGGCCAGGGATTCCTTCAGGTTAAAGGAGCTAGAAAACATGAGGTACAGCATAACTTTATTAGTTACTCACTGTTCTCCCGCTTTTTAAAAGTTAATTAGAGTTTAATTTAAAACTAATTATAGTTTAAATTTAAAATTTAATTAGAGTTGCTTTATTTATCAAATATAGTGGGAAAAGCATAATGCAGATAAAGACAATGATGAAGATTAATACAATTATATACACATGAAAAATAAAGCTGAGATCTAAAGCAAAGAAGGAGAACATTCAAGACTTGAAGCCTAAACAATCCATATGTATAAGAGCTGACTTTCTGCCTGAGGACAGCTCTGACTGAAGCAAAACCTGTAGGCGTAATCACTAAATCTGCAGGCAGCTCACTCAAGTTTTTGGAGAGCCTGGCCCAAACTCTGAGCAGGGGCAGCTGCTGGCACTCTCCTGTGCCAGCCTGCCACCATGAGAAACACGCTCTGAAAAAAGCAGCTTGTACAAACCATGAAAGAGCAGAGCAAAAAAAAGCTCTGTGTGAGTAAGCTGAAGAAAAACTGTCAGCCTGGGCTCACAGAAAGCCCTCATCACCTCCTCTGCATTTCCTGCAGTCCCCAGCCAGAAAGAGGCTTAAGCTGACCACTTCCCAGGATGACACCAGAGCTCCAGCCGCCCCTGAGAGCAGCACTGTGCCATACTCACGGGAGATGCATTCCCATCAGCAGCACCTTGACGATGGTTTTGATTCTGTCTGTGAATCCAGGAACGTCAATGAGCGCTGGGCCTGCTGCACTGAAGGTGACCAGCAGCACTGTCCCCACCACCAGCAGCTGCTCCAGCTCCAGCTGCATCTCCAGGAAGCGCGTCTGATCCATGAGCACCGTCTGCAAGGACGGAGGAAGTCAGTTTGTAGGGCTAGGAAGAGACACTGGGATGCAAAGGCACAGCGAAGAAAGAGCAGGCCAGCACCAGGAGCATAATGAAAAGCATTGACTCCTGTTTTCCAACAAAGCAGGTTTCAGCACTGAAAGACGAGCCCCTGTTAGAGCTGCCAGATCTCCCAGTCAGAGATCAATGGTTTAGTACTGGACATGTTGCAAGACTACAAATCCAAACAGCTTCTGTTGTGTCCTGGGAATAGTGGAGTGGAACAAGCACAGAAGCAATTTTTCTGCTAAATACCTACTTCTGGAAAAGGCCTATTCATGTGATCCCACTTCAGGAGCTTCAGATAGGCCTGATTTTGTACAGTAGTGAAGCACAAGGCAGAAGCTCCACTAGTGGCACCATCACTAGAGTGGGGAGGCAACATTTCATGTCCCAGCTTTGCAACATCATCTGCTGCTTCTTGCAACCACTTTGTGACAAGGTCTAAAGAATCTGGAAGAGCAGGGGAAAGAAATCTTGTTAAGAAAATTCCTTTTCCAAGTTAGGTTTTTCCACCAACAATTTCCAGACAATCCCATTAGTTACTGTGACTAATGTTCATGATATCAGGTATGACATGCATTTTATTTATTGCATCAAGCTGAACATCTAAAACAAAACCACACAGCTACAGAAAATCAGAGGTGAGACAATGCTGGGAAATCATGCCCTACAACTGTATTGAAATTAAACTGAGGGCAGAACTATTGTTCTGGCAGATTGGTTCTAACCATAGTTTTGGAGCACAAGCTGTCATTTACTGTATGAATTCTAGAACTTATAAAAATATCTGAGTTCTTTTCATGATCTACAAGCAAAGACACGCACTTTACTGGGAGGTCAGAGGGGAAGAAAGAAAGGAACAAAGTCATACTTGGCTGTTTCTCAAGAAACTCCTGAAACTTCTTTCTTTCATATTCAGCAGACTGCTGCATTAATTTTGGCCTAATACTACTGACAGCGAAGTTTGCCATATCCGTTTTCATTAGGTCTAATACAGAGAAAATTGCTCTAAACAAACAAACAGAAAAAGTTATTCAAAGCTGCAGATGTTTCAGAGGTGCTGTTTACAAGATTTATTACAGATTGTCTAAGGAAAGAGCAAAAACATGCATGGGAAACAGTAACAGCTTAACAACTTCAGAGCATGAGACAGAGAAAGCTGGAGCAAGCATGTATATGCATGCATGTGCCTCTTCCAAGTGGGAAACAAATCTTGCTCTCCTGTAAAAAAAGCCTCCATGGAATTAACTTCACTAGCACCATAGATTTTATCTCCCAGGATGTACAATATTGTATATGAAAGACATCTGGGTTTCCAAGCTTGCATACCATGGCTGTTGGCAGCCTGGAAAGCCAACCTCTGTGGGAAGTGAACAATCCAACCCAACGGGCAAAAAAGAAAAGCAAACAAACACCAAAGAAAAACACCTTAATTTCAAAGCAATTTAATTCCTGCTGGCAATAGTTTTGCCAAGTCAATCTTGAACTCCTGGAAGCTTTTCAAATTAGAAAACAGCAAGGTTAATGAAGCTTCTCCCAACTACTGAGACCTTGAGCTGTTCCACTGAGGACATGGTAGCAAAGCAGAAGCCTGGATGCTCCCAGATGTGGAACACACACTCCCTTTATAACTGACAGGGAATTACACAGGGAGTGGGGTAAAGAGAGCTCAAACTGGGAAGAAAGGACAAACTGGTTGGAAACGCTCTTCCCCTAAGGAGCTGTGTGCTTTTTTCACCTTCTGCTGTTGACATTCAATTCTGATACAAACTGACTACTCAACTGCTACCTTAAAGCTTATTTGCATTTGACATTTAAGCAAATGTCCTTCAGTGACATGCAGGAGCCAGACAAATGCTCTAGCTTACCAGATCAGAGATGGTCCTTGTTAAAGACCCCTGGAGTATCTCTCCCCTTCACACCCACAGCTACAACCTTTTCCCTATCATTCTTTTCTTTCTAAGAATTGCAACTTGCCCTCCCCCACCTCTAAAATTATTTAAGGGACTCTGAACATGACTAATAAATACATTTCAGTACCTGAAAAGAGGAACTATTTCATTAATATCTTTCAGTTTCTTAATGTCTTCATCTCGAGCTGGAGCACAGAGAGTCCCCATCATCCCAATAACAAATTTGACCAACTTAGAAATGTCAAGGGCCCCATTCTCTGCCTCCTGTTTTATCAAATCCAGGTCAAGAACTTCTGTAATCTGGCTTCTCAATCTAGTATGACCAGGCAACAAGAAAGACAGAAGACTCTGAAATGGAAAGTTTTTAACAGTGCATTAGTTCTACATATCAAAGACTACAAGGATCAAAGCAGTTACTGAACCACCTCTTACATAAATAAAGAATCACAGAATGGTTTGGGTCAGGAGTGACCTTAAAGACCACCTAGTTCCAAACCTCCACCAGGGGGTCACTTCCCACTAAGCCAGTTTGCTTAATGCCCCATCCAACCTGGCCTTGAACACCACCAGGTATAAACAACTAAATCATTGAATTAATCTTTTTAATTTTTTTAACCAACCACTCACCAATTACAAATGCTTCACCTCAGGCTGTGTGACACTGAAGTTACTAAGGGGACTCCCTGTGGCACAGATCATACTGTTTTGCTTGATTTTATCAGCCCAGTGTTGGAGCACCTCACTGATTCCATAACTAATACTACTGCCCTAACATGAAGGAAGCTTGGAGTTATGGAACTGGTATTGTTTACCTGTTAATAACCTTACATGGTTTTGTATTTGGTTTTATATTCAAATTTCTCCTCTAGGATTTTACACCTTGCATATGTTCACAATGATAGAGTAACAAAAAAGAACAAGAGGACTTTCTATGAAATGCCAAAGTCCAACAGCTTTTGCTCATTTATACCAGTGCAGCTACTCAAATTCAGTCATTTCCCTTCATGTAACTTCATCTTACCTCTTTAATTTCTCCCAATAGCTTAATTGCATGATCATATGTTGGCGGGTCTTCCTTTAACTGAGCTTCCAGACAATCCCAGAAAGCTTTATGCACAATATCTCTGACTTTCTTCTCTAAGCTGTGAATAAACACATTAAAAAGAATGATACTAGTCTCTGCACCACCTTACAAAGATAACCTGCAGCTCCTGAAGCACAGCATGTAATAATATGAATAGACTGTAACCATAACTATATGAGGATTAACAGAGATCCGTCATTTAAAGTTACTCAGAAAAGCAAGAAAAACTGGACATGGATTTGGAATGCCTTATGTCCTAATACAGGGTTACACACAAGCAAAGGTGGCTACAAATAAAAATCCTTCAAAGTATTTATCACATGCTACATCTAGATAACTGAAAGAGAACAAAAATGGTGAAAATTACATTTTGTCTTCAAAAGACCAGTATTCCTATTCCTTTTAAAGGCTACACTAAGTAAAATCAATTCCACTACATAAAATTCACTAGTAAACCTAACAGAAATTAAATAACTTCCCTGACACAAAATCTTCTGTTTCACTACGTAAGTATTGTACCTGTTCTGAGATAAGTGCCCAGATCAGTTTGTATTAAAAAAACCAAATTCCACTGCTCCAGTACCGATTCCTAATCCAAAATACTGACAGTTCCTGTTCACACCAGGCGTAACTGCAACACTGGTCCCAATGGGGACCAAGTTCCTTCCATGAAATATGCACCCTGTCTCCCAAATCGAGCTGTCAGCCACACCTCACTTGTGAGAGAGAGGAACAAGAGATGAAGCTTCCTCTGTTCTCCCTCTCCCCTCTCAGCAGGGCACACAATTAGTGTAGACTCACATAGAGAAGGAAAGGCTTCAAACTTGAAAGGAGCAAGGATTAACCTACCAAAACACAGAAATCTCTTCCTAATATATTCCTGAAGAAACAGAGCGGAAAAACTAAAATAATCACTTTCATCTTACTCCCACAGGCAGTGAAAGCTTAAAAATTGCTAAAAGCACTACCTATATCTGCAGCCAGCCTGGGGTCCTGGGAAGGCTGCAGCCTCAGTGACCTGGGACAAGGGACACAAGAGGAACCACAGCACTCTGGGATTTCCACCACACATGTCCAGTTAATTCCAGAGGTTCACCTACACACACACATATCTGGGGAAGCAGAACTGCAGTTACCACCTTCTTCTTATATCATTTCCTGCCTCCTCCCAGGCACTGTCAGACAAGACACCAGCCAGAGCCTTTACCTGATCCCCCAGAGCTGCTCTGCAGTTCTACAAACACAATATTATTTAGGTGCCTGTTTGGTACCAACCTTACCTGTGTTCTGGCAATTCAGCTGGTTTTATCTGGAAGTCTCCATTCACCACAATTTCGTGTGCCAGGGCCATGTTGGTAACTCCCTCTGCTGTCTCCATGAGCTCTTCTATTGACAGAGGCCGAGAGGGACTGGCTGCAACATCAATTACACTGTCAGACAGTTCTCAACAAAAGCCTGCAGAAAGAGCCTTTTGGACCCTTTCCACCTTATTGACAGTACACAGGGTCAAAAGACAGCATCAGCTGAAGATTTTTTTCCTTTCCTCCCCTTCCTTTCCCATCTGATGGATGACACAGGTTTGGAGTAATCTCAAAAGACCAAGGAGTGGACCCCAGCTGATATTCTGGGCTCAGTATGTCAATTGCTTCTATCAAGCTCTTTCAAAAACCATCTTGAAACAAGACCCCCCCCACAAATCAATACTTTTTTAGGATGGCTTAATAGCATCTTGGCATCCTTTTCTACGCTGTAGGAAGAAATAATTACAAATAGCTGTATTTTCACCATACTACTTCCACAAGTATTGTGCAGATATTGCTGTTTCAGTTTTATATTTTTCACGGAAGTGATTTCATCATTAAAGCAGTCAGCAAAAAATCACCATCACTGTTAAGCAGCAGCACACCAGTAGCTAATTATTCTCACTACTTCCAATGCAAACGGCACTCCTCCAAACTCTTTTTTTCCCCCCAGAGGCCATCACCTAAACACAGAGGACAGCAGCAGCAGCAGCAGTGGCAGCACCAGTGTTTAAGAACCCTTCCCCTGGCAAGCATTTGGGACTGATCAGGATGGGTCAGCAGCCTCCAAGTGGGCCCTGGGTTAGTGAAAGGGTTGGTGCCCTGATGCATCCATTCCATTCTGCAGTTCATTCACTCCAGCTACAGTCCGGACATAGGAGCAACACACTAATCCCAAAGTGAAAGAAACCAAGCAGGGATCTTCACAGGCTGGGCTCCCTGAGAAATGTTTCAGGCAAACTATTATGACCATCTCATTTGACAATCTGTGTTGAATGGACTTAAGTAATTACATAGAAAAGGTCTTTCCAAATTAAGTGTCCATCACTTGTCTGCCACACAGAGCTCTTCTGAGTTCATACAGGTTGGTTCCAGTGTGCTCATTTCTCATTAATATCTCACCCTTTTCATGCAGCCCACCTAAATCCTTATTTCCTTCTCCTTGGAGCTTAACCTTGCACAGGGACCCTGGGAACACAGCAAGGAATGATGTTCTGAGTAGAACCAGCAGACAGCAAAATTCACAGTGCTCTTGTCTGAGTGCTAAATTACTTCACTCCAGCAATGGGGGCACTAAGAGCTAAGATTCTTTCACTGGCCAAAGACTGCCCCTAAATCACATCACTTCATTCTCACATCTGCTCCCTTACACGAGGGAAGGGCTTGAGACGAACCCACCTCTTTGTAGTACAGTGCAGTGCTAGACTGTGCCATGCTTTTTACTTCCACATGTTTAGAGCCTCTCTCCATACAAACATCCCATTTCCTACTAGGCAACCAGCAAGGCATAGGAACAGAAACTCCCTCAGAACATCTCCTCTGAGTAATACCACACTAAACACAACCCTAAACCTCAAATCATAACAAACACAATTAAAAAATAAAAAGAATGCAACAAACGAAATTATACTGCTGAGCCAGTCCCTACAGAAATTAAGAACCCTGAGCACTTCTGTGTTGCCCTTCACGGGGCTGTGGCCACCTGGTTCAGGAACAGCACGGTGACCAACCCCAGGTCACCGGGTCACTTACTCACAAACACCAATGTGGTGGATGGCAAATGGCGTTTATTGGAATGTGGTACAGCGTTATATAGTGTGGGAGCGTACCGTTATCTCTACCTGCTTACATCATAAACTGAGCGCCATTAGTTCTCAAGAGAGGGAGGCCTCTGTCTTTCCGTACAGCACGAAAACTTCCAGCCGCCAGACCATGGTCACCTACACTTCTGCTACTTTGAACTGAATCCCTGGAGCCAGACAGCTTCCCCTTGGTTTTATCTACAGATTTTCCAGAAATATTGGCTCCCATATTGCATCCAGACCTTCACGTTCCCATATTGCATCCAGACCTTCACGGTAAAAGCAGAATGCCAAAGAAAAATATGCCTTAGGAAAAATATGCAGTCCTGCTTCCATGGAAGTAGTATTAGGATTAAATATACAAGTTTCCATCTATCTTGTGAGGGGGCTGACAGGACATCCCTTTGTTGATAACAGCCTTTTCTGCCCTGCAGTAGGAACAGGGGCTGCAGCAAGGCAGAAAGTTCAGCTGAGAAGGTGAACAGCAGAGAGTTTAGCTGGAATACACTGCTGTGGTGTTTATACATTTTAAGAGCTTAAACATACCAGAATATTTAGGATATATGTGTCTCAGAGCAACGTGGTCATTGTGTACAACTAAGAAAATGTACACACTGTGTGCACAATTAGGAAAATAAAAAGAAAACAGGTAGAAAAGTGTTACAGTTTCAAGGCATATCATTAAGAGTCACAACAGTATTTAATTCCAAGACAGTCAAACTTGCACTAGGATTGCCTCCAACAACAATTACAGAATTGACTATTTTTTTTACTGTATTTCATAAAGCAGTTTTGCTTACACTTGGGTGTATCATCTCCGTGTGACCCTGGAGCATTCTGTCTTATTCTTTTTCGGACAGACTTATCCGAGTTGTCCAAGTTCTCCTCCTGACCATCCTCCAAACCACTCAACTTTTCTTCACTTGAATTTAGCTTGTCAGGATACCGAGACATTTTCAGTTGGTTCTTTACAAAAAGAAAAAATATGAAAAAGGGAATGAATAAGCATTTTCTGACATGGCTGAGTGGGTAAACATCACCAGGAATCCTGTTGGTTGAGAAAAAAAATAAGAATAAAGGAATTCTTATGAGGAGTTATATGATGTCATCCTCATAATGTCAGGGGACCTGGACTCTGTGACTCACTTCCCATCTTCCACAAAATGGGATGCTTTCAACACAGCTACCACTTATTTAATCTGCAGTCCTAGTCAGTTCTCAAAAATCTCAAACTGTTCCCTTCCCATAATGATACAGATGAGAGAAAAAGATATTGTTTTCTTTCCTAGCACTGTTTTAAGAGAACAATCAAAAACACTTTCAGAACAATATTCAGAACATGATTTACAAAAGACTATGAGACATTTCCTTACTACACAGCAATAAATCTTCCTGAACATAACATATTCCTGAACTATGGTCTGCCCCAACTGCTCACAGCTTAAAAACTTCCATCTGAGCTGTCCAAAAGCATTAAGAAGCTGCAAAAGAACTACAGAGAAATGAATATAAAATTCTATTCCCGTATTTTCAATACATTCAAGAGTCCTGATTTATGCATAAAATATCACAATTGTTTGGGTTTTTAAATTAAAACAGTAAAAAACAGTTATAGTAATTAAAATTCTGGTTTATTAGACATTACATGTTAAAGGATATTTATGTCACATTGCAGATACCTGCAGTGTACTCAAAGTTACACTGAAAAAAATTACCAGTAGAAAACCAAGTCTCACTGTTCCTTATCTTCACTTATTTCATTCTCAGATTCCTCTTTATATCTCCCTATAAAGAATGTAATTTCTACATCCACCATTGAAAACTATCATGCAGGAAGCTGCTGCTTAGGCTTTAATTTTACAGAAACCTCTTTGAGAGCTTGTGATGTCTCTAAATTAAATAACTTAGACGTTCTGTGAAGTGGGAATCAGGAAGAGTCTGCTTTCAGAATAAAACAAAGCTCCTGGAAAAACAACAACTTCATTTTCCCCCTAGTATCCTACCATCCCCACTTTCACATTTTGAAATAAACCAAAGAGAGCAAGAGAGACACTCTCCAGAGGCACCTCACAGCTACTGAGAGAAAATACAGCATCAAAAACTACACTGAAGAGGATGTAGCAGAAGCAAGCAACAGTGTAGAAATATAAAATGCAGCACTGAGATTTATTTTCATTCAACAGCTGTAATAACTAACCCTGCTCCACCAGTGCTTAAATTGATTGCACAATGTGATTCCTCAGGACAGCTAGAAAGCTCAGAGCATGTAAGGAACAGTTTTGCTCTACAGCAATATGATAGGATCACCATCTTGCTTGATGCATGAGAGACAACAGCATGCAACACTTGCCCACAGCACTATGTCATTTCTATTTCAGAAGAGAAAACAGCATGAAAATCTTGGGATAAATGACACAGGAGACACCCTTGGCACAGAGGCATCAGTACAGCTACTGTTAGACTCACTCCACCTCTAGATGGAGGATGAGGAACTCTGGTCACAGAGAAGAGTACAGCAACCCAACATAAATATAAAATATAAAACAGGACTGGTTAAAGAGAGAGAGAGAAACCTGTTGTTGAATTTGGCTGGGATAAAAGCATTATCATAAAGGCTTCCACACTGATCCCAGACTAGATGGTTATTCTTCCCATCCATTCTCTTTCACGAAGCATCCTCCTGAAGTCACAGCTGAACCACAAAGATGACTCAACCAAGCCTGACTTAAGTCTTTAATGAAGACAATAGTTCCTAGTGCCTTGTAATCTCTCACTGCACTTTATCCTCACTACCCTAAGAAAAGCAGAGAAATACAACAAACCTCACTTACAGAGCAGAAAATGAGGTTTGAGTTCAGCTGCTTGAGGACTCACAGAAGATAAATGACAGGGACAAGATCAGTCTGATGATTCCTACCCCAGCTTTGCCCAGCAAGGCCACCATTACTACCACACAGACCACTCCCTAAAGTATTGCCTTCCATAAAATAGCAGCTCAAGAGCTATAGCCTCAATCCCAGCCCAAATTTCATTTTAATTACCATTTGTTTTAGAAAAATCCTATTTTAGCTATGGAGAGCAGGTATTAGAACTCCTGGGCCATTCTACCAAATGACTGTTCAGCAGATGAGATAAACAAGCATACTTGGTTTAGTTGTTTAGTTTTCAACAGTCTGCTCTTTTCTGATGGATTACTGCTATTATTGCCACAACACATCTAGAACATATCCTCTTTACACTGGGTAAATAAGCTTGACAATATCTCTTCCAGAAGCATGATCATCATCCCTCCTTTCACAGAACCAATTCTGACTCTTAATAGAGAAAAGTCTACTTCTTGGCACTTTCCCTGCATTTATTTTTAATGAAAACAGAAATTCAAGTGAAAAATCCAACAAATTAAAATTTAAACAAAACATTTTCCACAGCTCCTTTTCATTACAGGTCCTCAAATGACATGATGCGCACGAGTACTAAATAAACTTCACTGGAGCACACACAAGGACGGAGCAGCTGCTCCTTGCCCCCAGCGCTGTCCCACTGTGTAAGGCAGCACCTGAGAGCTGCGCAGACCTCCGGCCTCAACACCAGCCTGCCTTTCCTCCAGGCTGAACTCTCCTCTTCCCTCTGTTCGCCTGCCACATCACCACCTACTTTCCTGGTAACTCGCTAGCAGGCAAGCCGCAGCCTGGCCCCCGTCCCTCTCACAAATCAGAAGGGATGCTGTGAAATACCGTTGTTTCCCCTCCGCCGCCTGTTCTGTGTGAGGCACTGATGGCTCCATCACCACCGGGGGCACCCAGGGCATCGTCCCCATTCCCACGGGCCCACCGGCAGCGCCGCCGCTCCAGCCACTTTCCCTTCGCAAGGCCCGGCAGCTCCGGGTCTCATCAGCGAGCTAAGGGGGAAAACGAGCCCGGGGACCGTGGGTTCATGGGCCCAACGGGGAACGGGGGTATGCGCACTGAGCCCGCCCAGCGGCCCCGGCGCAGCGCTGCCCGGCCGGGCCCGGAGCCGCC